>BQNB010048277.1:25172-42645 GCA_026074375.1 Tanacetum coccineum | reverse complement strand
CAAATAATAATGAAGAAAAATAATCATGTTCATCATAAGTTCATCCTTGTAACTATCGTCCCACTTTTTCCCGCTCTTTCACTTGGTTTAGTCATGTGTGGCCTCATTGCTTACCGACGTAGAAAGAGAATTTCTCCACATAATCCATCAGGCGAAGAATGTGGCAAATTTTTCTCAATAACAAGTTTTGATGGACAGGCGATGCATGATGTGGAAAACTAGAAGGGGGGTTGAATAGTTTACCGCTTTTTAATTTAAGGTTTTAAAGTGTTTATAAAAATTCTAGATTCGACTTTATGTGAATTCAACACTTGCACAATATGAACAATATACTTATCTAAGCAATTAATAGGATAGTATGAGAAAAGAATGTAAGACAAGAGATAAGAGTAAGAATAATCAAACCACAACGCGACAATTTATAGTGGTTCGGCAACGAAGCACCTCTTCGCCCTACTCCACTCCTCGAGCACCTAACTCGAGAGTTTTCTTCACTATGTCAACAAGCTCCCTTATGGCGGAGAAAACCTTACACAACTTTCGCTTATCTTGATTTCCGACACTAAGCTAGATGTCGAGTTCTAATCTTAGCTAGAACCAATCTACCACAACTTCACAACTTCACTACACAACTTTGCTTCACGACTTGATCACTACTACACAACTTCTTCATACCTTAGTTTTCTTCACACCACTACTATAATCACACCTAACTAACACTACTAGGAAAGATCACCAAGATCCAACTATACTTACAACAATCACCAAGATCTAACAACTACACAACTTTACAAGATTTACAAATGATTTACAAGTTATGATATGGATGCAATAAGATTGCAACAACACACAAAGGTGTAATACTTCTTCACTTGATGGTAGAAAGTATTCTTCTCTTGCACTTGAGGATTTAAGCTTGGATCACTTAGAAACAAAGCTTTATGATTAAATGATCAAAGGATTTTAATGAGATGTGTGGGCTGTTTTTGATCAGAAAGAATGAGTGCAAAAGGTGAGAAAATAGTGGGGAATAGTCCAGTATTTATAGGACATTATGGAGGAGCGTCTACCTATGGGCAGTCCCCTTAAATAGGTGGGCGGTCCCCTTAAAGATAAGGGGACCGCCCGTGTATTTAAGGGGACCGCCCTAGACTAGGCGCTCCTCAGTTTGTCCTTTTGTGTAGGGGGAATTCTTTGGAACTTTCTAGCTGTTTTAGGTCCGAAAATTTTAATTTCAAAATGTTTATTTTGAATAAAACATTTATTTTAGTTGTAGAAAATGTTTTGTAATGTGTATAAAAATGTTTACAACATTTTATAAAAGTGTGAGGTTATATAAAAATTTCCTTTGATCATAAAATGCAGGTACCGTTTCATGCACTGGAAGTTTGCTAAACATGTAAGAGAACTTGGTAACCGAATTGCAAGAAGATTCTGGATTGAAGGCCTATACATAGGCACCCATCTCAGTCTCAAAAGAGATGTGCAGGTAAGAACATAATGGCGCACGATCTTAATGTTTGACAACTGATAGCTTTTCATGGATGAAGATTTTAAGTGGTTATAGATTTTTTTTGTGCAACAAATATGGATTATGTTTGTGTGGTTATACATATTCAAATTTATTTTTAGTTTCTAAAGTTAAACAAATAGTATACATACTTGTGTAACTACATCTACTAAACCAAGTTCTTTGGAGTATGCAACATTTATTCGACCAAGTTCTTTTGGGCTTGTAACTATATTTATAACTACTAAAAAGTAATTACGAATAAAACGTGTCTACTACTAGCACACAAGAGAGTATGGTAGTGCATCGAGTCGAATTGATACCCGAAACATGTTGGAATGGAGAATTGATATACTTGGTCGATGTTGAATTTGTTTTGGTCCAATCTAGATAGTTTACGCCAGTTTTTGGTACTGGCTTGAACCAAACTAAGATGACTAAACTGTTTCCTTTGTTGGTTGGCGTGTTGAAAGTTAATGAGTACGATTAAACCAGTTAAATATTATTATAACAAACTCATTCAAAATTTGTTTTAACTCTTAAAAACTACTTGAGTTTCATAATTCTTCTACCAAAATCGCTCAAAGTTTAATTTCACCACATAAATCATTTATTTTAAATATTGTGAAAATTTATTTAACCAAACGACACACAAATAAACCATTATAGAGTTTGGTTATTATTTTGATAACAAGTAAAAAAATCCAATTTAACTTATTAAATAAATAAACGAGTTAGTTTGTCCTGGCACGCACATGTTAAACTCGACACGCATTATGCATTGCAGAATAGGGACTAAAAGTAGCAGATATATATATAAACCAAATGTAACTTTAAATTACACATCTTTTTAATATAAAAAAAACCTTATAATATGTAAATAAATAACGAAACTGTGTAATTTTTTGCAAATACTCTTGAATTTCGTTAATTTATCTTGTAGGTACTAAGGATTGAAAACGGAGCAAAAACGTGGAATTTCGAACAAGAATCGATCAAGTTTACACATTTTTCGAGGTCCAAACGAAGCCCACTTGAAACCACGAGCATACCGATAGAAAGAGCATGAAAAGCGATGGTACTGCGGATTCGGCTCTACATGTGAATAAGGTTTGGTTCACCCATTAAACCGGCCGCGTCCCAATATCTATTATAAGTCCAAAATCTATACTAGCTCAAGATGCATATAAAACAATGTGGAAAGGTTATCAAGTATCAAAATGGGGTCAAGCTCAGTTGATTGAGTCGCTTTGTATTGGGGCACAAGACTCAGGTTCGAGTAAGTTTTTGTAATGTAATGAGTTACAAGTAGTGTACTCTCTTTTGGTATTCTTTTTGAGGCTACCACGTCACCCGACATACTCAACAGCTTGACCAATGAGAAGCTGCCATGTGGCACAACAATAGCGGAGATAGTACTAATCCAGGCTGTGCGTATCTGAAAATATCTCAGGGTTCATTTTTGCCAAGTTCTGCTTAGTATATGGGCATTTATGTAATTGTTGATGGGCTAAAAATAGGTACTGTATTATATAAACTCGTCTATTTTTCCAACTTTTATTCATTTTATCTGCCAAACTCTTCTATTTTTATTTTTGGGATTTAATATTTATGCTTATTTAGTTTAGTTTTTATAAAAGTTTGTCTTATTTATTGAAGTTTTTATTTATTTATGCAAGTGAGTTTTTTACTCTTTTATTATTTTATATCATCCTCCTTTTCTTTATACCTTTTATTATATAATAAGTGCTTATTAGCTTATTCATGAATTTTCTAAGTGCTTATGTTGCTTTTTAAAATAGTTAAAAAGTAGTTTTGCTCTATAAAAATCTTATCTTTTTATTTTTATTTAGATATGATCTTTTTAAAAATATTAAGTTTTTTTATAAAGTTTTAGTTTTTAGCTTTTAAAATTAGTTTTTACACTAAATCTAGTAATTTTAAATAGTTTTTAGTTAAAAAGTTTTAATCTTTAAGTGTTTAAAATAGTTTTTGGTTAAAAAGTTAATCTTTAAACTTATAAACTAGTTCTTAATTATAAAGTTGTACAGTAATCTTTAAGCTTTTAAAATAGTTTTTTGTCAAAAAGTTTTTATTTTTTTAAAGGTCATCCGAGCGATTTTCGGGTTCTATTTCTTATCCTTTTAGTTACTATTTTATCTCATATATTGCTATGTTTAGTTTAAATATGCTTATTATTGATATTAGTTTAGCTTTATATATTGTTGCGGATATTGTTGTTATGGTTATTAGCGAGTAGACTTTTATATGTTTGTTTAGAAGTAAGGGAAAATTTCCTAAAAGGTCCGAGTGCAAGTTGTGGGTGCTAGTTCACCTTCTCCCCACAAAATATTTTTAAGCCAAAAAGGGTCCAGGAACTACTTTTGGGGTGCGTTGGGGCAACAATCTACCAAACACGTCAGGTGTCAGTATTTTGTAATGTATAAATATTCTTGGGCAACTCGTTACTATTATGGCGACCATGTACTAGGACGACTGGTTTTTTTGGTCATTTTATATTTGTAAAAGGACTGACAAAAAGTACATCCGTCTTAGGGCGACATGTACTTAAAGGGCAACCCAAAATCTAGGCAAAACTATTACTTATATTTTTTTTCATTTATACAAATAAATATATTACTTTTACCAGAAAAAAAGTATAGTAATACATTTCCTCTAATCTCTACTCCCCCACTCATTACTCCCTCCTTCTCTCCCACACATAAACCTCTCCATCTACCCGCCCTCTGTTTTCCCCCGTTTTGATTAAAATCTCTATTTTCTTCAAAACGACATTTGCATTTCCTTATAATCACATTATTTGAAACTAATCAAACACATATCAGTCATTTGTTGGAGCATATGTGGTGCTTGCCGGTAAGTTTCAAATATATTGATTATATTTATAGTTTACAAAATCTTGTTTGCGTTTTCACTTGTTTCTTATTGTTAGTAATTTAAGTTGTATTTTCAATCCAAGTTATAATAGTTTGTTTGATGAATGGTTAATGAGCGGATATGATGTTCAAAAGAATAAGTTAGTAATTTTTTAATTGTATTTGGACACCAGTTTAAGTGTAGTCTATTCACTCTTGTTTTTTTAGTTATAAACTTAAATTATGAGTATTTTGGTTTACTATGTCCAGAACCTCTGTTATTGAACCTGATTGTTGTTTATATTGTTCCAGGATTATGTATGTAAAGTCATCATTAGGAGTAAATTGAATTATTTCTGGTTTATTAAGCAAAAGTTAGATGTGAAGCATCGTATTTTGTTTCGGAGTACATGTTTTGGACCTTGGTTGGATTTACTGTTGTTTGACCATAGTCTATGCTCTCTTCTTGAGTATGTCCTTGAGCAACAAGTCTTGCTTTGTTTTTGATGACAATCCCCCTTTCATCTTTCTTGTTTCTGTATACCCACTTTGTACCAATTGCTCTATGACCTTTAGGTAAATCCACAAGAATCCAGACCTTTTGCAGTTTGAACTGAAGAAGTTCCTCCTGCATTGCTTCTACCCATGCTGGATCTCTAAGAGCTTGAGAAACTCTTTTTGGTTCTTCCTGAGAGAGGAAACAAACAAAAAGACATGTATGAAGATCCTGATGAGTCTTCCCTTCATATATAGCACTAAGAAATCCTTTTTCAGAGTAAGAAGTTTTCATCCTTCTTGTCTGAATAGATGACTATACATCACCAATCACATGCTTAATTGGGTGATCTTTGTGAATTCTTGTGTGAGGAGTGGTAGGGACTTCATAAGATTGAGGAATGTTCCCCAATTCAATTTCTTGGTCCTCCACATGTGAGTCTTCAGATGCAGGACTAGGTCCTACCAAGTCTTCAGGAGTAGCAGTATTAACTTCAGGGAGAGCAGTACTAACTTCTCTACTACCAGTATTAATTTCTGGACTGGCAGTATTAACTTGTTGATCAGCAGTACCATTTTCCTTAAGACTTGACTCACCATCATGAGATCTTCTGAAGCTTTCACTTCATCATGTTAACTCATCTTTATTCTTCTATTTGTGCATCATCAATAGTTCTTGGGTGAAGCATTTACCAAAATATGAGCTCCTTCACTAAATGGGCATTTATAATCCAATTGTGTCTGTGTGTGGAAGATGTACTAGAACTCAGTAACTCCTTGTTTATACTGCAAATCATTAGAAAATTTTCTGCAACCACTGGTACTTAATTCATTGATTGGGTTAGAGAATCAAGATCAAACCAGCCACTTTGGACCATTTCTTCATATAGGCTTATTCTCTAAGAACCCAATATTGCACAGTTTTCCTGAACTTTTCTGGTCTAATGTTGTATACCCATAAAAGCTTTGCCTACTTAAAGGAATATCCAACAAAGAAACCTTTATCACCTTTTATCAAAACTTGCCCAAATTATTAGGTATTTGAATAGTAACTGAACATCCAAAAGGTTTCATGAATAAGCCTAGAGCTGGTTTAAAACCTCTAAAGAGTTCATAAGAGTCTTGTTTATGAGGCTTCTTTCTTTGACTATTAAGACACCTATTTGTACATAACAAGCAGTAGAGATGCTTCTGCCCAAAATGTGGTTAGGTAACTTAGAGTCAGCTTAACCATTTGTTCTAGCAGCCTCAATGAGTGTACTAATTCTTCCTCAGCCTACCCATTTTGCTAAGGAAGTCCTAGCTACACTACATTCTCTTTAATACTTTTCTCCCTACAGAAATCATCAGCACCTTGTTTTTTTAAACTCTGTCCCATTATCAATTCTGATAATTTTAAACTTTACCTTATCCCCCTAATGGTTGCACGTTCACTCTTTGATAAAAAATTTAAGGATCTCACTTGTTTTCAATCCTTAGTTGTTAAAAATAAACCATGAAAATCTACTCTAATCATCAGTGGAATACTAAAGCAGTACTTTGTTATGCTTAACTATAACAAAAGTTGGACCAAATAGATCCATGTATAGCATAAACAATGGCTTAGTAATGGGATTAAAGACCTTGGTCTTACAAAAGGCTCTGTGTTGCTTGCCTTTAAGATAGGCAATACATGTTTGGTTATTCTCAAATCTTTTTTTTAAAGGCAGATCTCTTACAGTTTTCTTTGACAAGTTTATTAATATTCTTAAAATTTATATGACCAAGCCTTCTATGCCAGAGCATTGATTCTTCAGATGTAGCTTTTGCAACTAGACAAGTTAAACTATCTTTAGGAACTATGTTTTTCATATCAAAACTGTACATGTTATCCTGTCTAGGAATTTTAAGAAGTATCTGATTTTCATCAGGCAACTTAAAATTAGGAGATAGGGACAAGAATTCAGAAGTCAGTAAAAAAGAACACTAGTTCTTTTCTGTCACACATTGTCGAGACACTAAAGAGGTTGAACTCTTAACCTCTTTGACCAAAGTATACTCATTCAAATCAAGATTACCCAAGATTTAATCCAGTACCTGTACCAGTAATTCTGCCTCTATATGCTCCTCCACCAAAAGTAAACATAACCCTCATCAAAGTCTCTTGAATCTAAAAGATCGGGCTATGTTCCTCAGTCATGTGCCCTTGAGCATCTACTATCAACAAAAGCCTTTGCGCATTTAGTTATGAATTGCTCTGCCACATAACAATTTTGAGTTTTGTTTTCTTTGGGGACCCAAGACATATGATCTTGGATCCTGCCTCGTGCCATCAATATTGTAATTATATTGTTGAAAAAACCAGTGATGCACCATTAGGTTTGTGGGTCTCGAACCCAACATGCTGGGGCTTAACTGATTAAACCCCTTTCCTCTGACAATATTAACTGTTGATCTGAACTGGCCTGCGATGCAGTATTAAACCTTTTATGAAGACACCTGTTTGTTAATGTTGTTTTCTTGTAAAAGGGCTTGTTAACAGTTGATTGTGCTTGATTTCGAAAATATGTCCTTGGTCTAGCACAATGAATTATTGATTTGGGGTGAACAGTATAAGAAGGCCTAACATTATTAAAAGACCTAGCAGTACTAAAAGGTCTGTCAGTGTTAATAGACCTAACAGTATTAACAGGCCTTGCTGTATTAACAGGTTTTAGGCCAGTCTTCATTAAGACTGCTCTTGGAGCCATATGTTTGGGACAGCTGTATTGAATGTGATCAAAACTTCCACAGATAAAACATGCCTTGTTATTAAACACAAAGTTATATCCTAACTGATTGGATTTTTGCCCATTCTAATTCCTTTGGTTTCCCCTAGGTATTTGTGTCATGTACATCTCTGCATACCTAACTGACCTTTTAACTTGTTTTTCAGGTTTAACAAACTCTTTCTTAGTAGCAGTAGGTATAACAGTTTTCTTTTCAACCTTAGGGTTAAGACTCTGCATCAATCCTCATCATCTGAAACACAATCTTCAATAATTGGAGACATAATTATTCTCTCTAACTTTCTTAGGGTTCTACTTCCCTAACATGGATTAGCGGATGGAAAAACTTTTCACGCGCTCCAATTCTCTCTCGCCTCCTACCTTAAGTGAAGAGCTTAACCAGACGCTAGTCTTCCAGTATCAGTCTTTTGATGTTGCTCCCAAAGAGTCATCAGTATTCTCCTTAGAATTATTTGACTCTTTATCACAACCAATGGTAGGCTTTAAACTAGAATTCCTAGGACCATACTCATTTACCTCAGGTTCTTTGAATTCTTCAAGACCTGAATAAGATAAGTCTAAAGGTGTTAGTCTATTTAGAATAAAAGGATGAGGTAAGGGGACAACATTATAGCCAAAACCCTTTTTGCTCTTGTCAGTTATCTGACTTGCTAACAACTGTTCTAAGTCTTTTACAGATTTATCAAATTTTGCAATCTTAAATTCAAACCCCTCCTTTTCTTGTTTAACCTTTTCAAGTTCATCCCTAAGTAATCCCATCTGATATTCTTTGTGACCTACACTTCTTTTAAGTAGAGCAATTTCCTCAAAAAAAAGAACTTCATGTTCTCTATATTTAACAATTTGATCTTCTAAAGTTGCTAAACATCTTTGTATGTAGCTGCTTTTTAAAACAGTATCATCTAATTTATACAAAGCAAATCATCATACTGATCTTTAGAGCTTCATAATTTTTCAGACATGATTTAGAACAAGTTTTATAATTTGTTACACCTCAGTCTTGATGAATGCCATTAGAGCCATGTTTTCCAGAAATTTCTTCCTCTGCCATGTCACTACAGCACAACAATCCAGAACCATCTATAGCACACATTGCCTTTTCAGAAGCATCTTTAATCTTTACTGCCTTTGTTGAGCTACCTTGATTCTAATTTCTGTTGTCTTTACTCCTTGGTGCTTTGTATTCTCTGGCAAAATGTCCTAGTTTATGACAGTTGAAACATTCTACCTTTGATTTGTCATATCCAGCAGTGTTGCTTCCATCAATGATGATTTTTCTTCCAGTTCCCTGATAGAACTTTCTTGCCCTCATGCTTAGAAGTGCCATGTTCCACTTTAAATCCATTTCTTCTAAATCATCATCATGAAGTTGCTCAAGGTCTTCATGAACTAGTTTAGACCCTTGTGGTTGAGTGGATAGAAAGGCATTTACTGTGGCATCACTAAAGGTAGCACAATATATTTTTCAGGTAATCGGCAGTTTTAACATTGTACGGTAGCAGTACTAACTTCAGGGTTAACAGTATTAATATTATTAGTACTGCTTGCACCTAAAGTAGTTAGAAATGCCAAGTTTTTATCATCATTTCTTGCACCAACAGTTTTCTTAACCTTCTGTTCAACAATTTTAAATTTGTTGTACAAATCATCCAAACCCATAGTATCAAAATCAGTGTGTTCATCTCATTACTACCACATATGTATCCCATTCAGAAGGTAAACTCCTTAAGAATTTTACATTTAGATCTTCTGGAGGAGTAACCACACCCAGAATTGCCAATCTACTAACAAGCCTTTGAAGCCTGTTAAAGATAGAATCAAGTGATTCTGAGCTTGAAGCACTAAAGTTTTCATACTGTTGTTTCAACAGAGCCTTCTGTGTCTTCTTTGTTGCTTCATTCCCTCCAAATCGAGCTTTAATTGCAGCAAACATTGATTGAGCATCAACATACTGGTCGAAGGTAAGTTGATGTTCATTGGGCAGTGCCATGAGCAGTAGACTTCTTGCCTTTACATCATTCTTTTTACACGTCTTTTCTTCAATAGTAGAAGGCATAGTCATCTTTGTTCCTGTTGATGTACCAGTTTCTGATGGTGTTGTTACAGGAATAGGTACCCATGAATTCCCATTCTCTATGACCTCCCATAGAGCATAATCCTGGATCTGAAAATACTGTTTGATCCTGATCTCCCACATCTCATACTCCCCGAGTTTGAGCATGGGAAGCTTAGCCAAAGCATTGTTCTGAGTATTCTCCAACTCCATTACTTCTAGATCAAAGTTTCTCAAAGCACAGGCTCTGATACCACTTGTTGATCCCAAGCCTTGATCGATTCTTTACCTTGTAAAGAGTATGTTACCTTGGATAAATCCAAAATAACAATGGTTGAGACTTTGTTTGTATATTAAAGTGTATGTAGAATCTACACTTCAATACTCTAGAAGTATTAATCAATGGAACAGTACCAGACAATGAACAATGAATAAAACACAAAATGCTTCAATATTATTAGAACAATAATACGAGTACTCTTGTAGTACTAGGGTTACAACCTTGAAGCTATACGTTCTTTCTCTAAGATGTATCTCTATCTCTTAAGCGTATATAAAACCTTAACCTAGGATCTCCTTTTATACACCACAAGGAGTCATTTACAAGATAACTATCGAACTTTTAGGATCAATTACAATTATAATCATATACAAATCTTCCTAAAATATATAAGATATTCATTCCATATTTATCTCATTGCATCCTTATCTCCAAGTCAACATCTTTATCTCCAAGTCAGCAGCATTAACCATCAGCAGTTTTAACTTTTCTTTTAGCAGTATTAACTAACTTTGACAGTACTAAGTTTGTACTGGCAGTACTAACTCCATTAGTACTGTTAGTTATACCTTGACAGTATTAACCCTTGATGAAGATTTATTCCTAAAATTGGCCAATCACTTATCCTTTCCTTGTACCCAAACCGTACCCTCCTCCTAGGGAGGAGGAGAGGTATTACACTTTGTACCATTACCATATGGGTTGGCCAAGGCCTACCCTAACATTTTACAAATTGTGTATGTACATATTAAACTTGAACATATTTAAATGAACTTGGCCCACCTCATTCTTTTCTTGAAAGCTAGTTCTATTAATAACCTTTTTATATACTTTTAGTTTTGAGATGTCTCCTGTATATGGTTTAATAGAATCCCCGTATAAATAATTCGATCAAAATATATATTGAACACTTATTTGTACATAGTTATCATATTTGTTTGTGTTTATAGTTTAATATGTTTCATCTCTAACTCGTCTAACGGGTCAAGCTAAGAGACATACCAGGGAATCAGTTGAGTAGGTCAAACGAGTGAATTAGACCAAATATATTAGAGGACGTTAGGTAATGGTATCTAAATACTTTTGGAAATGGTTTACATTTTATCAGCATATAGAGTTTACATGTAGACCCAGTCTACTGGTTGTAAAACTTAAATTATTTTCTTTATGCAACGAGTACAACTATTTTTCAAACGTCCATGATTAGTGGTCGTTCTTTATTGCTTTGTGTTTGGATTGTTATGACGTCACGCCCTCGGACACGTATTCTGTCCAGGCCCCGTCTGGGGGTGTGACAACCGATATGAGAGGCATTGATATTTGATGAGCCCAATTCCATCTTCTGTTGGTTACTCCAGCTGCTTATCAACCTACAATAACCACTAAATCATCTTAGTTGAGGATGCCAAAATATCAAAAACGCATATGCATAAGAGATTCATCTTGTATGACATCCATAGAACAAGTTGAGTTGTAATATCAATCGATCACATTGTCGCCCCTTTATTCAAATATCATTTTAAATGACCACGACCACTCTTTTTAAACTAATGCCATCATAGACGATGCAGAGTAGTTAAATATCTACCTTAATTCACTTTCTCGTGAGCATGTTGAACTAGCTTATTAGAATCCTTCATTTTAAAATCGCGATCATGTGTTTTATGATATGACCTACCTAATACAACAAAAAAACATGTAGTTAGATTAATGCTACTAAAATACTTGATAGTGATGCAACATCACACCTACTCACTCTTTTACTTAACCTGATATTAAAGAAGACAAAGTTCATTATTACTTTAAGTGTTTATTACTCTAGGATTCTGATTAGAGACAAAAACCACAAGAAAGTTATATGCTCTATATGCCTATCAATACAAGGAGGATGCACCATATAGTCCAAACATTCTTAATGTGTAGTCCACTTGTTCTCTTCTAAATGGAGTAATATTTACATAAGCAATTTAACTCATTGTATTCAAATCGGACTAACACAAAATCAAAAAGAAACATCGTCATGAATTCAATCCCACTTTAAGAGAGGGTACGATTATGGTTTAAGGATGGTATAAGTTATACATCGGACAAAATAATTAAAATATGTAGTTAACTGTTTTGTTTTCCTTATTAAAGAATGCAAAGCCTCCATCAAAATCTTCATCACAGTCAATGATAACTATCAGTTTGCTTTTCTTCATTACATATCCAACAGGTTTTTATTAACATGTGCCAAAGATGTAGTGTGTGTATGACTCGTGTCTTTGTGTCTATTGATGTAATCTCTATCCGTATTAGCAGTGTGTTCATATTTTACCACGTTTCAGCCGCCCGTTTCTACCGTGGGAATCCGAGTTCTTGGTTGGACCTTTGGTTGAAGTGCTAAACTGTAAGTAGTATTAACTTGTTTGTTAGTTCATTAATAAGCACCGCCCAAATTGCAGATAAAATTGCTGACACATGTAAACAAAATGCAACATTTTCTTCAGTTTAAAACATTATACCCTTTTGCCAACAAATGATAATGTTAACTGTAATCCAGAAGATCCCTCGGGTTATCTTCAATTAAACATTATCAGATATATATGTCGCAAGCCAATAGCCATGTTCATTTGGTGATTCACCATGTTAGTAGCCGCATGAACAACGTGGGACAATAAAATTTCATTTTCTAATCAACAAAACTACTTTAATAGACAGTCATTTTTTAATACTACTACTTCTTCAATAAATAATCACATGTGATTCTTTAACAAAAACACTACTTACATAAGTAGTCAACTAATCTAAAAATAATCAGGTCAACTAATCTAAAAATAATCATAAAACATCAACTAATCTAAAAATAAGCAAAAATATCAACTAATCTAAATAAGCATAAAAGTAAGCATAAAACATAAAAAGACTACTTAAATAAGTAGTCAACTAATCTAAAATAACTAAAACATCAACTAATCTAAAATAAGCATAAAACATCAACTAATTTAAAAATAAGCACCAAAAAATCAACTAATGCATATCTAATGCTATCTAAGCATAATCAACTGAAAATAAGCATATAAATAACTGAAAACAAGTATAAAAATAAGCATAATCGAATATTCTAACGCTTATCTACTACTTTTTAAGCATAATCAACTGAAAAATTAACATAAAAGCGAAAAAAGTACCTTTACCGCATCGTCATCTTGAGAAGATGATGAATCGAACATCAATTTACCCTTGTTATTTGATCTCGTAAATCCATTAAAATCATGAAATTTGGGGGTAAAATTAAGGTTTGAAGTTAGGTGTGAATTTGTGTGTGTGTGTGTGTGTGTGAATTGAGTGTTAGTGTGTGTGAGTACTACATAGCAGTTGAGAAAGAAAGGATTGTAAAAAGACCACTTAGCCCTCGTGAGTACTAATTAGCTGTATTTTGCATTTAAAAATAAATAAATATAATTAATATTAGCCATTGATGTATATAAGAATGGAAGGTCCAGATTGTTTCGTTAGATCTATGCTAAAAGTGGGATTTATACGGAACTTTTACCTATTTATAACTATTTAATTCACAATATATTAACACAACACATATAATTAATGATATTATTAAAATACTATCTAACTCGAAAGTACAATTAATATATCACATGGTACAAAACAATAATGCATAAATCATCTATTTAAAAAAACACACACTAAATGAAATTTAAATGATGTTATTAAAATACATATTATTAAAAAAGAACAATTAATATACCACATGGTACAAAACAATAATGCATAAATTATGTTATCATTTTTTCCTCTTTAAAACACCATTAAATAAAATTTAAAATTTATTAATGATATTTTTAAAATATCTCTCACTCAAAAGAACACTTAATATACGACATGATACAAAATGATAATGCGTAAACCATCTTATCTTTTTTTTCTTCTTTAAAACATCACTAAATGAAATTTACAAATCATTAAGCGGGTCATAGAAATCAATCTTTTATATAATTAGACTTTATGACACCATATTTTTCGATCATGCTATGGACCACTATTTACGACCACAACTTAGCAATATAGACACCACCAGATGGCGCTAAAACTGTTACTCTTTATGTTTAAATGTTATAATAATATTACACGTCCAAAAAAACTAGAATAGTGGTGACCACCATTTTCGTATCGTCGCTGCACCGTGATGCACAAATTGTCTGCATTTTTTATGAATAGTGTGGGTAAAGTTGTTCCCTAAAGTTATCGACATGCGTAAAGTTAGCATCGCGAGAACCATATAACTTAACAAATATTTTGATTACAATGTGTTCGTCGTCGTAACGCGCGGGTACACTGCTATAAAAGTTTTTCATAATGTTAATAAATTCATTAGAAAAAACAAGCAAATTTTCAATTAATAACACATTGCTATCGCTAAAAAATATAATCACACGGGTACCCGTCGCCGCATCACGCGGGTACCCGGCTAATATATATAGATATGCATCATTAAGTAAACGTGTATATATACATATGTATCATTTGCACAATTCACTACAACAATAAGTACTTTTTACGGCGGTCCACTTTTTGTGACGACATGTCACATAACGACAAAACTTTCGCTTTGACTTTCAATAAGGATTTTTGGTATAGGTTTTGACCGTGAGACCTACACTTTTAGCGACGATACACGTCATTGAAAACGTAAAACTAAATATTTTCAGATTAAATAATTAATTTTTTTGATTTTCTAAATTGGTTATTCCCTCTATAAGACCAACTTATTATGCCAAGTGTAACGCCTCAAAAACGGTTTTTTATTTTATTATGTGAATACCATTAACTAAGTTTGACTACGCCTTTATATTTTCAAATACTTTACGTGATTGGTTAGTCAAACCCGATAATCAAACTATAAGTATAAATATTATGTAAATGATTATAGAAAGTATTATGTGTCACATATATGCATAGAAAAGAATTGAGGGACCAAAGATGTCACTTGGCCAAACTATCATTAACTAATATCCAGTTACTTTACACAATTCTAGACTTTCCTAAAAATCTTCTAGTGTTCTCTTCTTATATGTGGGTCAAGACAAAAAGATAGGAGGACAAAAATGGAGAGCTCTAGTGGCTTTTTGATGGTAAATTAAGTGTGATTATGTATGACTATGCTCCTAACTAGTGTCCTTATGAGGTAAGAATGATAATTCTTAGTTGAATTGATGAATTATAAGTTAGAGTTCATGTATCGTCGCTAAACGTGTAGGTCTCATGTTGAAAATTTAGTGCAATTGGGTGATCAGATTATACATGGAAATGAGTTTGTAGGTGTGAAGTGTACACTCATTAAGTCTATAACCTCCCCAACTCAATAAGTAGTTTGTTGATGTACTCATTAGGGAGTAACTCATCAGAAGGTTGATTCCTACAGGGAGTTATCTCATTAGTAAGTATTACTTTTCAGTTAGTAAACATATCAATGAGTGGTACTCATTAGCATGTATGCTCTTTAGTGAGTGTGCTCGTAAGTTTTCGTACCGATGAATACTTGGCTATGCTGGAACTTGTTTGTAACCGCTTTGACCATTAAATGAGCAGTTTCAAACTTGTATTAAGACCCATAATGAATTGGTCTTTTAACCACAATCCTTGTAATGGTGGAACATTATGGGGAGATTAACGGGTCAATTATCTCATAGTTTCATTGACTAGAATAAAGTTTTCATCTATATATAAGAGATACAAATATGCATGAAAATAACACAAAGAAACATAAACACTTAGAAGCAAAAGGGTTCTTAGTTGTGTGCCTCAATTAACAACAAGCATTTGGTCTTATCCTAAAGAGATATTCATGATATCCAAGCATTAGGGTCCAATAGTTTCTTTTGGAATGTGATTACACAATTTCATTTGACATGTAATACCATTGATCATCTACACCCAACTGGAAAAAAACTCTAACTTTTTAAACTAATGTTATGATGTTATAGAGCTCATGGGGTTAAGATAGTTAATGATATTCAATAAAGATAGTAATTTGATGTTTTCATCATATGTCCAAGACATGATCCTATGGTGCTTAGAAATGATGAAAGGTAAACTAATGGGTTGTATAAGCCTTGGTATAGTATTTTATTTATGTGGTGATTATGGTTAGAAAGCATAAAAGAATGATGGAGATGATTAATCTTGATAAATAGCTATGGAAGCCAAGGTAAGTAACTTTGGTTATGATATTTCTAATATTGATGTTATCATATATTGTGATTATGAATGAAGATGTTTAGGACTTAAAAGTCTTGGTTTAGAAAGTGTGGTATGATTAGAGACTTACTAGTTGGAGAAATCAGCGTTATTCCTTCGTTATGGATTAACTAAGGTATGTGTTTCAATTGATATATGATTGATGTTATGTTATAGCATGTTATAGTATTATGTGGCTAATCTTTGATGGAGTGCATTAGATGCGTACTTGAATGGTAATATATATGGGATAATGGTGTGTGTTGGAGAAATGGTGTTGCGTCTTTTTTCAAGATATGTCTAATAACTTTCTATACATACATAAATTTGATTTCTAACGAATATAAATTTTCTAGCGTTTTGGGGTTTAAAAAAACCTTCCAAAGAACCTGCACTTTATGTAGGATGTTATTAAGTCAGCTATGAGTATCTTGGGACCTTTGACGCGTAGCCTTGGGAGCTATGTTTTTAGAGATTGCAGATAAGATTTATAGCATCTTACATGGCATGCGTCTTATAAAAGCGTTTGAGAACGTTGAGGAGGACGTCTATGCAGAAGTTCACTGAAGATGAAATAGGAGTGCTGAGAAAAGACGCCGTCGTTTGACCGGTAATTATTTTTCTTCACTGTTATGTCTCTGAAAACTTAGTTCTTTAAGTATTAAAGTTCGTACAACATCGTGTTTGTTTTGCTTTGCTATTATTAGAATTAGCGGATACGTGTCATTCATTTTGTCGTCTAACATTTGTTTTAACTTTATTTGTATCACATTTAAAGGTAAATGCTTAAATTATTTTTCGCAAACAATATTGAAATATTATTATTTTCTTTGTACACTGTAAATGAGTATGTTTAATAGTCATAATTTTTGTTTTAAATTTTGTTGTTTACAAATGCGTTAGTGTATCGTGTTCGCAATATATGAATGTATTCTTAAACGTCCTACCGTAACGCACGGTTGCGTTATTCCTTGTTTAACATATCTTTCTAATTAATCACACATGTTATAATATTAGAGTTACGCAAAAAATTAGGAATCAATTTTAGGAGGGGTGAGGCATCTTCTCATTTTCAAATCTCTCATATTCTTCTCATGTTAATATGTTTTGAGAGCAACCAATTTAATGGGTCGCATATTTTACTCTATTATTGCCTCACTATCTGGTTTTCTATATTTTGATTAGTTTAATACAAAACATGAGAGATAGACATTAAAGAACCATAGTCCTTTTTGGAGACGATAGCAATGCTCTTAC
>BQNB010048277.1:0-23341 GCA_026074375.1 Tanacetum coccineum | reverse complement strand
AAATTAACATTAAAAGATGGGGTTATTGAAGAAGTCGTTGGGGGCGGTTGCCCCCACTATGATGGACATGGCTCCGCCCCTGTCATCTATACTAATATATTGTAAAAAACTGAATTTCATTTTTGGAAGGTAGTCATGCCTGGTTCATTCATGCATAAAACGCATACAGCTATAAGAAGGGGTTGACTCATAAAACGCATGGCTGACTCATTAATGGCTGGACACAAAAAGGGTGGAAACATTTTAACACTAACTAGCCGGGTACCCGCGCAATGCGGCGGCGGGTACCCTGTGACTATATTTTGCGGCGAACAAATGTTATCTGGCTAAGCGTTTTTTTAACGAAAAAATAAAGAATCTTTGCGATAAGTACCAGTAAGAGTTGAGGAGTGAAAGTGAGGGTATATTGAGAGGCTATTTTTGCTGTAACAAAAAACATTTATGTGTGGGAGATATGAAATGGTTTGTGTGGATTTATATTATGGATGCGGTTACACATTATTAATAATTATTATTGATAGTAATGATTTTAAGCGGTTACAAGTTTTTAATAATTATTGGAGGCCGTTACAATGATGGTTTAAGTAGTTACATGTTTTTAATGATATTGCTTATTATTTTTTAAGATTTGGAAATGATAAACTTGGACAAATTCAATAATTATACATATATATTAAAAGCCAATATTATTCCCCCGAGGCTCTTATTAAATGTTCTGGTGGGTTTTTTCTTTACCCGATACCAACCCGCCGGACGTTGGTCGGAACTCGTCGGAAAACACGTGTCTCCCTAACCCTTCATCATCAACACGTGTCTCCCCCACCGCCTCACTATTTCTTCCCACAGCTCACCTTACACCCCTCTCTCTCTCTCTCTCAAAACACATACAACTCTGATCTGTTTATCAATTTTTTTTTTCTTGATCTGACAGACCTTTTTCTTCAAGATTTGATGGGTTTGTTTTCATTTTGGGTTATTCTTTGTTGCTGCAATTATATATGCGCCATGGGGGTTTGCTTACTTTAAAAAACTAATGCATTCTGGCAACAATTATCCATGATGGTCATAAAAATTTTACAAAATCATCCAAATCAAACATCTTAAACCCTCTTTATTCATCTCTAAAACCTTCATCACTTTTTTTTAAAATGACGTCACCGGAATAAGAAGACCTCCATTTCTTTGGTACCGTATCCTCTTCATACTTTGTCCATGTACTTCCTGCAAAGCCTTGATCTCATTCTGCTTGGCAGACAGCGAAGACAATTGGCGGCGGTAGCGGCTGACAGCGCATGACTGTTGGCAAAAGGTGGCGGCAGAGAACTTAAACGGTATTGGCGACAAATTCTTATATGTAAGGACGGTGAATTTGGTGGTGTGAGAAAGAAAGAGAAAGGTGTTTTGTTTTTAAGAGATAAAATAGAGAGATGATAATGGTGTAATGAATTTTGTTAGTGTGTTAGGTTTTTATACTCGTATTCTGAGTTTGTGGTTTCCAATTAAATGAATGTTGAATGGACCGTTACCAAATGGAAACATGAATGCAGCTGTTCAATTTGACTGAAATTGGTTGGACAATATCAATGTTAGCAGTTACAAGTTGACTGTTTAAAAAACGTATTCGGGTTGTTCAAACTTTACCATTTAATTGGTTGTTACATGTTTTTGGGTTGTGTACAAGTTTTGGCTAGTAAGAGAATATTAAACGAGTTTAAGGCTTTTTAAATGTATATGATGAATACTTTCTATATGGTTTACCTCATTTCCCAATACTTGGCATCTTTTAGACTTAATTTTTTAAGACTTCTAAAAACTAGCTGGTTAAATGCTTTAAATGAAAGAGAAAGGGTTTGTGTTTCTTTAAGGACGAGATGAAATGGTGATAATGAATTTCGTTAGTGTGTTAGGTTTTTATACTCGTATTTGAGTTTGTGGGTTACACTTAAATGATGTTTATATGGACCGTTAAAATGGACCACATGAATGGCAAACAGTTACAATTTGAATGAATTGTATGCAGTCAATGGTTAGCGGTTACAAGTTGACTGTATTAAAAAGTTATGGGACGTTTCAGCTTTCCATTTAATTGGTTGTTACATGTTTTGGGGTGTTACAAGTTTTGATATTAAAGGATTTTAAAGGCTTTTAAATGTACTAGATGTACTCAAGTTTATAATGATTTTACATATTTCCCCCCCCCCCTCCCTCCCCCCCCCCCCCCCCACCATATAAAGTAATCCTTTTGTACTTAATTTTTTTAAGACTTCTAAAATAGATGGGCTAAATGCTTATAAAGTAGTATAGATAGATTTGTACTATTACGTGTGACTATTTTCTATATGTACATTTTGTTAAGGATATGGTAAGATTTTGCATTATTAGGCATGATTATAGCAATATTGGAGAGTTGTTACTTTTTTAGCAGCTGTTACAAGTCTTAAGGTTGGAGGGATGTTACTTTAGGTTTTATAGATTCAAAAAGAGAGAAGAAGGAAAAAGTGGAAAAAACTCACCAAAGACATCGAGCATGAAAAAAAAAAAGTATAGTCATGTGCATCATGTTGATACTAGTAGCAGCGGTTTGCGGCATCCAGATTGGTGATCAAGCTTAAGTATGGAGAGCCAGGTGGCAGGCGGTCTTGTGGCGAGAGATCGGAAGACGTCAGGCGGCGGAATGCCGGCGGCACAAACAGCGATTGGTTGGCGTTCCGGCGGGTGGGTGACGATCCGGCGTGGTAGTCACGTCCGGTGGTAGGGCGGGCGTGATGAGGTGGGGGTGGTGGATAATAGTTTTTATGAGATGAGTATATAGTGGTATATCTTTTGTTGTGGCAGGTGATAAAATATAAGACGCTTTTTTATGGTTTTAACGAGGAGTGTATATTGTTCTGGCTGGATTTTTTATTGCTTCGCATAAAAAAGATTATACATTTTGATATGTTAACTCTGGAATGTAACAGCATTGCTTAAGACTTTTATAGATGGTGTATTTTGTTTGACAGAACTTTTATTGTTGCGTAAAAGATTGTACAACGTGCATAAGGATTTGCACTACTTAAGACTTTTTTTATAGTAATCTTTTTATCTTAAATTTGTAGGTATCTTCTAACTTTTAAAAATCTGACTAAATGCTTTATACAAGTTAGTTAGGGATACCGAATCACTTGTTGGTGTGTTTAAAATGTTATATGCTCTTGGGGAAGTAAGCTGGACAAGGAATGACCAAATTGTCAATAGAATGAGATATTGATAGATTATATTAATACTTGTGGGTAATTTTGATTAATATGTCCTCCAAATTTTAGACGCTTAAAGTTTAGTTTGAAAAATAAAATGTGGACAATTGTTTTCAAAAGGGTAAACTATACAAAAAAAAATGTTGAATTATAGGTCGGTTTTTATCATAGAACGAAAATGTTCAGTGATGATATCATATTTTTATTTTTGTGTAATTATGTTACTAACTTAAAGTTCAAATAGTTTCATGTCTTTCTTGGTCAGACCAAGCTAACTGGCTATTTTCAACAAGTTTTTTCTAATCTTTAAAGCAAGAAGTGGAACTGCAAGAAAGCTTTATTTATCTTTATTGGTTATCAAATATAGTTGGGAGACATTACTTCAGTTGTTGTGCTTTGTTAAATTGCATACTTATACAAAGGTTCAAGTTTCGATTGATATTTGTGAAATTGATCACCCCTCTCAAAAACGCATATTTGAAGTGGTCTATAATTTATTGTGTAATCGGTATACCTTTAGTCCCTCACGTCATTTTTTCATGTACAAACCAGTGCCGACCGAAGTAAATGAACATCTCCCGTACTCACTCCATTTCATCAGCCGCACGGCTTTTTATACCCCAAAAATAAACAAACTTTTTTTTAAGAAACTAAGCAGGGTGCCACGACGCGTTGCGCCACGGTGGGTATCCACTGTGAGATTAAACTTTTTAACCGGGGGGTAAATATATAGAATTTGTCCCGGTGAGGCCCGGTTCACCCGTTTTGATCGGTTCCGCCGGGCCCTCACCGGTTCGTCTTCGGACGACTTTTATTGGCTAGCCGAACCGATGGTGACTCCGGTTCCCGGTTGACCGTTGGTCGAGTGCGGTTTTTAAAACTATATGCATCATTATTTTAGTTTGTACAATGTATAATAACATGTACTTTTTATTTTAAGGGTGTTTTAAAAATAATATTAATTAGTGTGTTTAATTAGTTTGTACTTTGATTATGTTGTAGCTTGTTTAAATTGTACATTGTGAAAATATTATTGTACTTTTGAGTAAGGAACGTGTTTTAAATTGGTTGTATTTAATGGGTGGTATTTAATTTGGTAGTCTTGTTATGTATATTTGGTTGTATGTGTCTTAATTAGGTTATACAAATAACTGTTTTTTAATTTATATGTTGAAATTGAAAAGTTGGAACATTTAAGGAGAGGAAAATGCTTTCCGCCTGTATGTTTATACTACATATCAATGCAAATTAGATTACCTTTATCATCTTAACACGCTATAATATTCTATGTTTTCTTTCACAGTTCTGACACTTTTTAGAATATGCGAGTAAGGAGTAGGATATATCATTTCTCGTATTAGATAAACTTAATTTCAATATTTATTGCACAAAATAAAAAGCTTTTTGTTATGATATTTGTGTTTACTAATAAGAAAATGACAAATTACGTAAATACTCTGTCTCGTATCAACTAATTCAATGGCATCATCAACATTAATATTTTTGTGATGTTTAGAATCAAGAGAATATTATACTCATTTTCATTTAAATTCACAATAGCGTTACATCATTTCCTCAATTCCTCATCTCAATTCCATAATATCTTTTCTTTTATGCTTTTTTCGACTTCTATTCTAAAAACGCACAACGCAAACACAAAAAGTTGGAGAGCTGCAACGAAGGAGACCCGGGGTGGGACTAATATTGTGGGGCGGGGTTGTGCTAGGAGTGGTGTTCCCGTGCAAAATGGACTTGCATGGCTTTCCCCGTCCCTTTCGTGCATGTACAGATGTACTCCATTATGTGCTTAATTTCCACCTGAACTCATGGTAACAACAAATATTTTGTAGACTTGTATATCTGTAAGGTGAAATGAAATGTATTAACTTTGCACACTAAAAAAATACAAGCAAACTTGATTCCCACTACCCTTTCATGTTTCATGTACAAGATAATAGTTGAACAGCAACTGTTAAGTTACAGCAAGGAAACTAAAAAAATTAAACTTCATTCTTGTTTTAAGATGACTTTTTTTTCACCACATGATAGTGTAAAAAAAGGCGTAACAAAGTATTAGTAAAACAATGCCCACTAAAAAATGTGTCGAACTTCAAAGATAAGCTACATAAGAATGTAAAACTTGATAATTTACAGCAACTGATACAATTCTAAATACATATAGTACAAAAGTCATTCTAACATTATTTATCTCAAATTGTCAATTATCCTCTTACTAGTATTCCTCATAAACACACTATATACACCTCATCTATTGATCATATATCACAAGCTGAGCTCTTGAGAGTACAAATGAAGGAACAAGATCACCAAAGACCCAAGCAAGACAGCATATTGCAGACAACGAATGCGGTGATCAACATCAAACGACTCCTGTCTGCTTAAAAAGCACTTTTGAAGATACACACTCCAGCCTGTTGACGTCATTTGACTTTTTAACTGCCAAAAGGACCGGTCAAGAGCTGCTACATACCTGGATGATCTTACCGGGATGCCTAGTGCACTTGCAGTAATGGGTAGTATCCATTTTGCTAGAGCTTTACTGCAGAACTTGACGAGGAGGATAGAGGGGATGCCGATTAGAACCCTGCCAGCAAAGGCTGGGATTGTGAGTTCGGGTGTGAATACACGGGCTATATTTTCGTGGTGGAATTGATGGTAAGTCTGTTGGACACCGGTAACCTGAAAGAATCATAATTGTTTGTTATGAAAGTAGTATTCTTGGCCTTGTAGTATCCAAAAGTAAATAAAAAATGGGGGCGTTTGTGTTTGGAGGTGCATTTTGAAAGTGATTATGTGACCTTAATGCTCAATGAAATTCCAATGTTTACTTCGGTATTTACTTTTAGAAAAGCTTGTCGATTTGTTAAGGTCTTAACTACCCATTATCATTTTCCCCACCATATATATCTTTTGATAAACACAGCTAATAAATATTACTAGGAAACTTCCCAAAAATAAATTTGAGAGATTTCACAATCGACAAATAAGGTGGATAAAAGAGTTAACATTCTTACAATTCCCAGTGCCACGCCAGTGAAAGCGGTGTGAAACTCAAAACTTGGAGTTGGACTCTCAGGTGTCGGGTAGGCAAAGAGTAACAAAAAGCTAAGTGCAACCCAAAAGGATGTGACTGCAAGTAGAATTATAACATTCGACTAGTTTAATACAAGTGCATTTGTGTAAATAAAAATCTGGAATACCTTGCAATAAAAGTAATAACGAGTGAATCAAGTACAAGAAAGCATACCGTTTTGTCCTGAAGTTACAAAAGTGTCGATGTATTCATGAACATTAAGCCAGAATGCAAGAATCGTCAGTCCAAGAACAAGGGACCTCCAGATGTCTATCACAACTATGCATCGCCAAGATATACTCTTCCTATAAATGAAATCGATATACGAAATTACGAGTGGTCAGCGTGTTGCTGAAGATAGAGGAATAAAAAAGCAAAAATAAACCTACCAAGGCCAATAAGACCTACGAATAAGCAAGCAAATGTAAATCCCGCTACTTGATGAGATGCATCTATATTTTCATGGCATGAAATGACATAGTGCAAGAGGTACCTGAAAATCCCGGGAAAATATGATGTGAAAACTGAGATCATAAGCATATGTCAAATTTAAAAAGTGAAAACAATATCACAACGTTGAAACGTGTTTAACATACCCTGATAAACAAATGGTGTTAAGAGTGTGAGAAGATGGCAATCCATATTCCAATGCATTTTCTTTCTCATCTTTGGTGGCAGTTAGTATCCTCACGGGTGGTGATTTGGGTCGAGGAGCAGAAACTACATCCTATACAGTTCATAATTCAGTGAATACAATAAAACAAATGTAAATTCTAACATATGACAAATTCAAGATAGGAAAATGGAATTCTACCTTTATACAATTTCCAGAATAATCACAAAAGGCCAATAATAGTGTCATTTGCCTTGCCAATTTACCATGTCCACTCTACAACGTAGAGTTAACATCATTCAATTAATACGACAAGCAAAATGATTTGCGAGGAAGATAAATCTGATTTGGCATTTTGCTTTTGAAAGTGATATCTAATAAGGTGGGTGTTTGGCATTGTGTTTGATCTCCTTGGGAATGCGTTTTTTTGTGTAACAAAGTTTACCGAACCTACCTTTTTTGGATATATAGAAGGAGTTTACCCAAATATAGAACGGAAGAAAACCTGTGTTAAAACGGACAGAAACGAAACAGATTACCCATGAGAAGAAAGCATCCAAAAACCATGGCTGGTATCTCTGCAAAAATTTACATCGAATGTAAAAATCAATAATTCCGGCGACCAAGAACAAGCAATTGATGAGGCAGTCGACACCCAACAAGTAACGCAAAATATAAAAAACCACAAGATGACTAAGGAGGTCAACATTGTTTGGGTATTGCTTATAATAACTGCTTAGAAGTGTCTATAAACAAAACATAAAGCGGGGGTTAGTGTTTGATTTTTGCATTATGTTTATAACCGAACACAATACAGTGATTATAGTTGTTCGATTCGTGAGTGTTTGGACAATGATGCCTTATTCATAATTTAAAAAGGTATCAATTAGTACAAGCTCATAAACTTCCAATTTACCCGGGGTAATCCCTTGTTACCCAAAACAACACTTCCAACTCAGGGGGGGTTTGGCCGAAAGTTGATTTTAACCCAAGTACTATTTTATTGTTATTATGCGTGTCCAAGACCAGCTTATTTGAATTAAACTTCCACTTGTGTAGGATTATGTTAATGAGCCATTCCCCAACCACTGTCTCATCTGCCGTTGTAACACCTTGGTACGCTAAAAACCTTGGTTTCTTGGTAAATTAGACATAACTTGTTGTGTTTGGTTTCGGCTTATTGGTTTTTTTGTTTTGTGGCTGTATTTTGAAAATTTTCGGCTTACATAAGTTCATTATGACATAATAAACTTATATAAGCCGAAAATTTCAAAATAAGCCACAAAAAGTGAGCCTATGAACCATAAGCCCAAAACCAAATAAGGGCATAAGCCAGCTAATATAAGCGAAATGGACCCCCTAATTTGCATTTTCGCTTCTACCTAAACCCTCCCAATTACTTTGGCTTTTCACAGGAAACTCATAACTAAAATAAACATGTGTAAACTTCCATACAATGCACGTCTATCCTCACACAAACCCCTACCACAAAATCAACAAAACCAGCACAAAACACAAATAAACAATATAAACCAACCAGAACAAATGTATAAGTAGAACCTGAATACGTTGATTAGTACAAGTACCAGAAATGACACGTTGGACACAACACAAGGCTGTACAAAGGATCTAAGAACTTTTGATCAAATTAAAATACGAGGATTACAACTACCTTAAATCCATGTGGAGCATTACACATTAAAAATGTTATTGGACATGTGGGGTATTATTGTCCTCCATCTTGTTATTGTTCACAATGATTGAGGATATGTTTTTGGTGTTAGGTTGAAACATAGGTAGGGTGTCAGGATATTTTGTGTTAGATTATCTATAAGGTAGGTTTGTATTATGGTGTGGACTATGGTGTTTTTCGAGAAAAAATTTGTTTGCCAAAGCCGGCAGACTGCATCCATTATTTGAGTCCAAAAGGCTATTGTGGGACTGGGTGAATCTTTTAAGCCCCGTTTTTTTTTGTTTTTTAACGGGCGTCTTAAATCGTTTCTGAACTTTTTTTCTTACTCCATCCTATAATTTCACTACGCGTAGCGGGAATTTGGGAACATGTGGACATTTTGTGAGGAAAACCGGGGGGAGTGTAATACGAAAAATCTTATCAATTGTACCACGTAGATTAGCCGACATAACTGTTCCTTGGGCGGTGTATGTTTTTCCCCTGTGACATTTGTTCGATGAATTCATTTCATGTTATCTAAGATGGAATTAATAAAACAAAATGTTCGTGTGATACGTGTCAAAATGGACTGACCCTTTTTAACGTCACATCTCTCTCTTTTTACCCTCCTCTCGTGTTGGATGGTCGCGACCTGTTCTTTAGCCCCTGTGAAGGAGGATTGACCGTTATTAGGTCAGAACATTTTTTTTTTGTCAAGATTCAACGGTCATTTTTTGTTATTAGTACTTCTTTGATTAAAGAAAGTTTCTAGCAGCGATACAAACAGTCACAGGGGAAAACTTTACCGCTGTTTTGTCGTCTAATATTACGTGTCAGGTGATAAGATTTTTCGTTTATCTCAACAAAAATGTCTAATGTTCAAAATCGCCTAAGAGTATGTATTAGAGGATGAGTAAAAAATAAAGTTCAAAACGATTCTACACGATAAAAACGGCTTAAACAAGATACACACACCAAAATACATTTTGGACTCATGCTTAGTTCTGCCGGCTTTGGCAAACATATTTTTCTCAAAAACATTGTCCACTCCATAATAACTATCCGAACGATTAATATCACAATATTATCTTGACACCCCTTGTTTAACTAACACCATTAATCATTTCCTAAAATTGGGTAAAATAAAAATGGTGGACAATTAATACCCACATGGCAACTATCATTTTTGGTGTATTGATCACATGGATAGTTGTATCCTCGTATTTTTATGTGACAAAAAGTTATTCTTCTTTTGTTCAAACCGTGGGCTGTTGTCAACGTGTCATTTCTGGTACTTGTACTATTTTTCCGTATTCAGGTAATCTACGTATACATTCTGTTTGGTTGGTTTATATGTTGATTTGTGTTTTTGTGTCTGGTTTTGTTGATTTTGTTGGTTGGGGTGGTTGTGAGTTAGCGGCATTGTGTGGATGTTACACATGTTATTTTAGTTATGATTTACTGTGTAATGCCCCTAAGTAATTAGGGAGGGTTTAGGTAGAAGCAAAATGCAATTAGGGGCCTGGTCACATTTCGGTTATATAGCTGGCTTATGGCTTATTTGGTGTTGGGCACTTTTTGTGGCTTATTTTGAAATTTTGGGGTATAAGTTTATTTTGTCTTTTATGAACTTATGTAAGCCGAAATATCTTTTCAAAATAAATAGCCACACAAGAACACTAATAAGCCATCAAGATTTTTATTTAAAATTAGCCATTTTAATAAGCCAGGAATAAACACACACCATCCAAAGTTTGTCTAATTTTTACAAAGAAAACCAAGTTTTTAGCTTTACCAAGTGTACAACGGCAGTGCAGACTGTGTTTGGGGGGATGGCTCATTAACTTAATCTAAAACAAGTGGAAGCTTCTATCAAAATAAGCTGGTCTTGGACAGCTTAATAACATAAAATAGTATCTTGGTTAAAATCAGCTTCGCCCAAACCCCCCCTGAGTTGGAAGTTTTTTTTGGGTAAAGGGTTACCCCGGTAAATTTGGAAGTTTATGAGCTGCCTATTTGGATACCTTTTTAAATTATGAATAAGCATCATTTCCAAACACTCACTCGAACAACTAGTAATCTCTGTATTGTGTTCGGTTATAACAGAAGCAAATCCAAACACTATCCCCAGCTTTATGTTTTGTTATAGACACTTCTAAGCAGTATTATTAAGCATATCCTCAAAACACCTCATCCTAGTCATCTGTTGGTTTTTTATTTTGCTTTACTTAGTGGTGTCATGCTCTCATCAATTTGCTGTTCTTGGTCCGGATTATTGATTTTTACATTTTCGTTGTAAACTTTTGCAGGAGATACAGCATGGTTTTTTGGGATGCTCTTCTTCTCTGGGGTATCTTGTGAGCTTTCTGTGCCGTTTTTGACACAGGTTTTCTTTCCGTTGCTATTTTGGGGAAACTCTCTTTCTATATAATCCAAATAAGGTAGGTTTCGGTACTTTGTTACCAAAACGACTTCCTCAAGGAGGATCAAAACACAATGCCAAACACCACCTTTATTAGATAATCACTTTCAAAGCAAAATGCCAAATCAGATTTATCTTCCTCGCAAATCATTTTGCTTGTCGTATTAATTGAATGATGTTAACTCTACGTTGTAGAGTGGACATGGTAAATTGGCAAGGCAAATGACACTATTATTGGCCTTTTGTGATTATTCTGGAAATTGTATAAAGGTAGAATTCCATTTTCCTATCTTGAATTTGTCATATGTTAGAATTTACTTTTTTATGTATTCACTGAATTATGAACTGTATAGGATGTAGTTTCTGCTCCTCGACCCAAATCACCCCGTCGGGGATAATATCTGACACAAAGATGACGAAGAAAAGCATTGGAATATGGATTGCCATCCTTCTCACACTTTAAACACCATTTGTTTATCAGGGTATGTCTACATCATCGTTTTCAACGATGTGATATTGTTTTCACTTTTTAATTGACATTTGCTTATTGATCAGTTTTCACATCATATTTTCCCGGGATTTTCAGGTACCTCTTGCACTATGTCATTTCATGCCATGAAAATATAGATGCATCTCATCAAGTAGCGGGATTTACATTTGCTTGCTTATTCGTAGGTCTTATTGGCCTTGGTAGGTTTATTTTTGCTTTTTTTATTCCTCTATCTTCATCAACACTCTGACCACTCATTTTCGTTATCTTCATTTATAGGAAGAGTATATCTTGGCATGCATAGTGTGATAGACATCTTGGGTGGTCTTGTTCTTGGACTGACGATTCTTGCATTCTGGCTTAATGTTCATGAATACATCGACACTTTTGTAACTTCAGGACAAAACGGTATGCTTTCTTGTACTTGATTCACTCGTTATTACTTTTATTGCAAGGGTATTCACAGATTTTTATAACACTAATGCAATAGTATTAAAACTAGTCGACATGTTGTATTCTACATTGCAGGTCACATCCTTTTGGGTTGCACTTGCTTTTTGTTACTCTTTGGCTACCAGAACACCTGAGAGTCCAATCCAAGTTTTGAATGTCACACCGCTTTCACTGGCGTTCTGGCACTGGAATTGTAGAATGTTAAACTCTTTTATCCCCCTTATGTGTCGATTGTGAAATTCTCAAATTTATTTTTGGGAAAGTTTCATAGTAATATTTTATTAGCTGTGTTTTATCAAAAAGATATAATATAGTGTGATAATGCTATGGGTATTTTCCGACTTTTAAACAAATCGACATAGCATTTTCTATAAAGTATATACCGACAGTAACATTCGGAATTCATTGTGCATTAAGGTCACATAAACTTTCAAAAATAGCCACACTCCAAACACACGCCCCCATTTTTTATTTATTTTGGATACTACATGGCCAAGGGATACTACTTTCATAAAAACAATTTTGTTTCTTTCGGGGTACCCGGTGTCCTAGCAGGACTTACATCAATTACACCACGAAAATATCTAGCCGTGTATTCACCACCCAGAACTCACAATCACAGACTTTGCTGGCAGGGTTCTTATTCTCGGATCCCCTCATCCCTCCCCGCAAGGTTCTGCTGTAAAAGCTCTAGCAAAATGGATTACTACCCATAATCTGCAAGTGAACCTAGGCATCTCCGGTAAGATCACTCCAGGGTATGTAAGCAGCTTTGACCGGTCCGTTGGCAGTTATAAAACAGTCAATTGTGGACGTCAAACAGTCTTGTGGGTATCTTCAAATGTTGCTTTTTAGCAGACGGAGTCGTTTGTGTCTGATACCGGCATTCGTTTGCTGCAATATGACTGTCTGCTGGTCTGTGGTTGATCTTGTTCCTTCATTGTTCTCTCAGCTCGAGCGTGTGATTATAATGATCAATAGATGAGGTGTATATAAGTGTGTTATGAGGAATACTAGTATAGATAATTGGACAATTTGGGATAACATAATGTGTTAGAATGACTTTTTGTTACTTAGGTATTTAGAATTGTACATTAGACTGTATGTTAAAATTATCAAGTATTACATCAGTCTTATGTAGCTTATCTTTGAAGTTCGACACATTTTTTAGTGGGCATTGTTTTACTAATACTTTGTTACGCCTTTTTTTACACTATCATGTGGTGAAAAAAAAGTCATCTTAAACAGAATGAAGTTAAATTTTTTTGTTCTTACTGTAACTTACAGTTGCTGTTCAACTATTATATGTACGATGAAACTGAAAGGGTAGTGGATTCAAGTTTGCTTGTATTTTTTTAGTGTGCAAAGTTAATACATTTCATTTCACCTTACAGATATACAAGTCTACAAAATATTTGTTGTTACCATGAGTTCAGGTGGAAATTAAGCACATAAATTTAAGAGTGAATGGAGTACATTCTGTAAATGCTCGAAAGGGACGGGAAAGCCAAGCAAAGGTCCATTTTGCACGGGAAACACCACTCTAGCACAACCCCGCCCCACTAATTAGTCCCACCCGGGTTACCCTTTCGTTGCAGATTCTCCAACTTTTTGTGTTTGCGTTTGTGCGTTTTTTAGATATAGAAGTCGAAAAAAAGCATTTAAAAAGAAAAAGATATTAGGAATTGAGATGAGGAATAATTGAGGAAATGATTTGTAACGCTATTGTGAATTTGAATGAAAAGAGGAGTAGCAATATTCTCTTGATTATTAACATCACAAAAAATATTAATGTGTGATTTGCCATTGAAATTGGTGATACGAGTACAGAGTATTTACATCATTTTGTCATTATTTTCTTATTGGTAAACTCAGAGTATCATACACCAAAAATATTGTTTTTTGTGCCAATAATTATTGATTTAAGTTTATCTATACGAGAAATGATATTTCCTACTCTTACTCGCATGATTCTAATACAGTGTCAGTACCTGTGAAGAGAAAAACATTAGTATATTACTGAGTGTTGCTAAGATGATAAAAGGGTTATCTAATTTGCTTATATAGGTAGTATAAACAATAACGGCGGAAAGCATTTTCCTCCATTAAATGTTCAAAATTTCAATTTCAACATACTAAATTAAAAACATATTGTATAACCTAATTAGACACATACAACAAAATATACATAACATACAACCAAATTAAATACAACCAATTAAATACAACCAATTAAAACACTTCCTTACTCAAAAATACAATAATATTTTCACAATGTACAATTTATACAAGCTACAACATAATTCAAAGTATAAACTAATTAAACACACTAATTAATATTATTTTTAAAACACCCTAAAATAAAAAGTACATGTTATTATACATTGTACAAAAACTTAAATATGATGCATATAGTTTTAACAAAGCACTCGAACCAACGGTTCAACCGGGAACCGGAGTTCACACATCGGTTTTTTCGGTAGCCAATAAAGTCGTCCGACGACGAACCGGTGAGGGCCCTGGCGGAGGAGGAAACGATCTCAAAAAGGGTGAATCGAGGCCTCCCGGGATTCAATTCTTTTATTTCCCCGGTTAATCGTCACAGGATACATCCGTTCGGCAACGTAAGTCGGTCACCTGCTAGTTTCTTTATAAAAGTTTGCTTATTTTGGGCTATAAAAAGACAGTTGCGGCTGATGGAAATGGACTTGTGAGTACGGGAGGTTGTTCATTTTACTTCGTCTGCACTGGTTTGTACGATGAATGATGATGACGGGACTAAGGTATACGATTTACACAATAAATTATAGTCCACTTCAAATATGCGTTTTGAGAGGTCGGTGATCAATTTCACAAATATCAATCTCGAAACTTGACCTTTGTATAAGTTTGCAATTAACAAAGATCAACAAACTGAAGTTATGGTCTCCCTTAACTATATTTGATAAACAATAAAGATAAATATAAGCCTTTCTAGTATAGTTCCACTTCGGGCTTTATAGATTAGAAAAAATACTTGTTGAGAATTGCAGTTAGTGGCGTTCCTGACCAAGATTAGACATGAAACTATTTAAAAATTTAGTTAGTAACATAATTACCACAAAAATAAAAATTTGATATCATCACTGAACAATTTTCGTGGTATGAAGAAACCGACCGTTAATTCAACATTTTTTTGTTAGAGTGTTCTCCTGTCTGAATACATTTGTCACATTGTTATTTTTTCAAACTTTAAGCGTTAAAATTGGACGGAAAATATTATCTACAATACCAAGTTTAATATAATCTATCTATCTCTATTTCTTTGACATTTGTCATTTCCTTGTCCGCTTACTTCACCAAATGCGTATAACATTTTTAATACACCCATCACAACCGTGTTAGGTATATTACTACTTTTATAAAGGATTTAGTCAATTCTTTAAAATTAGAAGTACACTAAAATTATAAGTAAAAGATTACTATAAAAAGAGTCTGAAGTAGTGCAAATCCGTATCGACGTTGTACAATCTTTTTTAGCAACAAATAAAATCTCTGTGCAAACAATTTAACACATCTTTAAAAGTCAGTAAATGGCATGTTATACATTCCAAGTACATAACATATGTATTAATCTTTTTTTGACTAAGCAATAAAAATCCGTCCAAACAATATAACACCCTCTTTAAAACATTAATATAATGCTCTTATATTTTATCATGACACAACAAAAATATACCAACTATTATCTCACTCTCTTAACAAACTATTATCCACCACCACCCAACTCATACGCCGGCCCTGACACCAGGACGTCACTACCACGACCGGCGTCACCACCACGCCGAGACGCCAGCCTATCGCTGTTTGCCGCGGCTTCGCCGCGTCTCTGCCGATATCTTCGCCGACATGACCGTGCCTGCCACCGGCTCTCCTCATATCTTAAGATTCGATCACCATCTGGCTGCCTACGCGGATACTTTGATCAAACATGATTGAACATGACTGTATCTTTTCTTTTTTCTCATGGCTCGATGTTCTTTGGTGAGTTTTTTTCCACTTTTTTTCTGTCTCCTTTTTGATTATAATAACAAAGTACACATCCTCCAACCTTAAGGACTGGTTAACTAGCTGAAAAAAAAGTAACAGGTCTCCAATATTGCTATAATCATGCTAAATATGCATAAATCGTTTCTAGATCCCTTTAACAAAATGTCACTATAATAATATGTCTACGTAATAGGTACAATTATTATGACTACTTTTAACAAGCTTTTAGCCATCTATTTATAGAAGTCTTAATAAAAAGTAACGTAAAAAGATTACTTTATTAGGAAATAGTAAAAATTCTTATAAATAATAGCCCTAATATACATTTAAAAGCCTTTAAAATCCTTTAATAGTCAAAACCTGTAACACCCCAAAACAATAAGATGTATCAACAATTAAATGGTACAAGCTTGTTAACGGCCATTTACTTTTTTAATACAGTCACACTTGTCTCCGCTAACATTGATATTGCTTATCAATTCATTCAAATGTAACATCTGTTGCATTCATGTGGTCATTTTTAACGGTCCATATTAAACATCATGTATGTGTAAACCACAAACTCAAATACGAGTATAAATACCTAACACACTAACGAAATTTCATTTACACCATATTTCATCTCCTCTTAAAATACACATAACAACTTTTCTTTCTTTGTAAAGCTTTAGACCATCTATTTTTAGACGTCTTAAAAAAATTAAGTAAAAAAGATTACTTTTTGGAAAGATGTAAAAACCATTAGAAAGTTTTCATCTATACATTTAAATAAGCCTTTAAAATCGTTTTTTAATTTTCGTTAATAGCCAAAACTGTAACACCCAAAAACATGTAACAACCCAATTAAATGGTAAAGTTGTAAAAACACCGTATACGTTTTTTAAAAACAGTCATCTTGTATCTGCTAACATTGTATTGTCATCAATTCAGTCAAAATTGTAAACTGCTGCTTTCATGTGGTCCATTTGTAACGGTCCGTTAAACGTCATGTAAGTGGAAACCACAACTCAATACGAGTTTAAAAAACCTATACACACTAACCAAGTTCTTTAGGACCATTTTCATCTATCTATTTTATCTTTAAAAACCATCAAAACACCTTTCTCTTTCTTTCTTCAACACCAAATTCAAACAGTCTTACATATAGATTTTGTCGCATTAACCGTTTTTTTAAGTTCTGCCGCACCTTTGCCAAACATCATGCGCTGACAGCCTGCTCGCAGCCCTTGTTTCGTGTCAGCCAAGAATGATCATGTCTTTTTTTTGAGGAATACTGTGTACAAAGTAGAAGAGGATACGGGTACCAAAGAATGGATTATACTTATACCTTATACTTCAAATTACACAACACCATTATTAATACTTAAATTCTAATCATTCCTCTTTAAACCTAATATATCAAATTAATCAAAATAACAAATTAAATCATCACATTAACAAATAATCCCTCCATCAATCACCTCCATAACCTTAACAATATAATACCCATTACATTAAAATCATTCATATTCAATAAATCTATTCCACCACGCCGCACTACCACCCACCCCCTACCCCTCACCAACCCACCAAGCTAACCTACCCGAATTATTGATTGATCTGCAAGCATCCGTGATACCTGAATCTATGATTCAGTGGCTGAGATTTTTAGTTAGTTAGTTTTTTGTCATCATGTTTATGTTAGTGAATTTGGGATTGTAGGTTTTGACATTGATTGATCGATGATGATGATGATAACCCGTTTGGGGTTTTATTTGTCAAATTTGATTAAAATTTTATTATTTGATTTGTGATTATTGGGGTGTTTGTAAGAGTTCAATTTAATTAATACTATTTACGTTCTACAAGCAATTTTTTTTTTTATGTAGGGATTGCTTTTAATATATATGTATAATTATTGAATTTGTCCAAGTTTATCATTTCCAAATCTTAAAAAATAATAAGCAATATCATTAAAAACGTGTAACTGCTTAAACCATCATTGTAACGGCCTCCAATAATTATTAAAAACTTGTAACCGCTTAAAATCATTACTATCAATAATAATTATTAATAATGTGTAACCGCATCCATAATATAAATCCACACAAACCATTTCATATCTCCCACACATAAATGTTTTTTGTTACAGCAAAAATAGTCTCTCAATATACCCTCACTTTCACTCCTAAACTCTTACTGGTACTTACTGCAGAGATTATTTATTTTTTCTTTAGAAAAACGCTTAGCCGGATAACATTTGCTCGCCGCAAGATATAGTCACAGGGTACCCGCCGCCGCATTGCGCGGGTACCCGGCTAGTGACACATGAAAGTCATACACACATTCTTATTGTTGCATATTTTTCTCTCAAGCTCTAACCACCACTTCTTTTTTTGTGCATAATTGATTTTGTTTGTTTAATTTATTTTTGTGTTTCACTTTGTTAATTTATTGTAAATATGTGATGGATGTGGTTAGTCTAATGATTCATTTTTTTATGGTGTTGTAGATGTTAGCAGTGAAGATAACAAAGATTTGGCCTGAGAGATGGAGCTTTGAAGACTGAAGAATAATGATCTACATAGAAATGAAGATTCATGCTTGGTAAAACTGTTTTTATGTGTTTATGAGATTGTTGGTTTGTGTTTTTTACTTATACAAATGGTGTTTTTTGTCTTTGATTTGTGTGGTTTCTACATAGAAATGAAGATCCATGCCTGGTAAAACTGTTTTTTATGTGTTTATGAGATTGTTGGTTTGTGTTTTTTAACTTATACTAGTGGTGTTCTTTGTCTTTGATTTGTGTGATTTCTTAGTTATTTCTTGGTGAAGGAGAAGATTTGAAAAGAAATGAGTACAGAATTGGAGGGTTGCAATTTGTCAAGGTAAGCGAGTTGAGATCATAGAATATTTTATATTCACGTGTTGTTTTTAAAATATATTGTATATGCAACAATTAACATGTCATATTTGAAACAAAAATATCATCGATTGTGCATGTAATAATAAATAATATAGTGCTTGATTTATTGTTCTCTTTTCGTACGACATGTGTGAAACCAAACAATAATGAATGTCAAGTGAACTTGAAGATATGAGGGTCAAAAAGTTGCTTTACTTTAACTTTTCTAACTTGAGATGAAATTGTAGCATGTTTAAGTATTCTTCTTTTTGTGAAGAACAAAGAAACAATTTTATACAAACTTGATTAGACTAATATTTTACCAAATTGGGATCTTAACGTTGATATAGCTTTGTGTTAAAATTGTAGCATAATATGGGCCGGATTTTTGTACCTTCAACTCAACGAAATCAGTTTTTTAATCAAAGAACGAAATCGGTGCAACGCACAAGTCTGAATGCCTCGTTAAATATAAATATTTGAATCAATTATTGTAATTTTTAAGAGAAAAATGTTAGGTGAAGCGACAATCATGGCCGAGAGGGTAAACCAAAAGTATAATAGAGCAGGTGAGGCCGGATTTGGGTCAGGGCGTCCTGGGCCGGCGCACAGGTTCTCACGAATTGAGGGGAACTAGTTTTTCTAAATGTCAAGTATATATGTGTATGAGGCTTGTTATAAAGCACAATAAGAGACTTATATGCTAACACGGGTGTTAGTCGGGTCCGATGTATTGGGTTCGCGTCAATTGGGTTGAGGCTAAAAACATATCCGAACATGACCCTATTAGGATTTTAGGTTAGTCGGATTCAGATTTATTCAGGTACGGGTTTGTTTACATAGATAATTTATAAAAAATTCATTAAGAAAAATATACAAACCTTATTCGGGTGGGTCGGCTTATTTGACACTCCTAACCTCAATTTAGTTTATTCAGTTTCTATATTTCAAAATCATATTTTGACAATTGATTAATATCCTAAATCTAAGAGCATTGCTATCGTCTCCAAAAAGGACTATGGTTCTTTAATGTCTATCTCTCATGTTTTGTATTAAACTAATCAAAATAAAGAAAACCAGATAGTGAGGCAATAATAGAGTAAAATATGCGACCCATTAAATTGGTTCCTCTAAAAACATATTAACATGAGAAGAACATGAGAGATTTGAAAATGAGAAGATGCCTCACCCCTCCTAAAATTGATTCCTAATTTTTTTGCATAACTCTAAGAACATGTGTGATTAATTAGAAAGATATGTTACAAAAACAAGGAATAACGCAACCGTGAGTTACGGTAGGACGTTTAAGAATACATTCATATATTGCGAACACGATACACTTTGTAAACAACAAAATTTAAAACAAAAAATATGACAACTAAACATACTCATTTACAGTGTACAAAAAAATAATAATATTTCAATATTGTTTGCGAAAAATAATTTAAGCATTTACATTTAAATGTGATACAAATAAAGTTAAATCAAATGTTAGACGACAAAATGAATGACACGTATCCGCTAATTCTAATAATAGCAAGGCAAAACAAACACGGTGTTGTACGAACTTTAATACTTAAAGAACTAAGTTTTCAGAGACATAACAGTGAAGAAAAATAATTACCGGTCAAACGATGACGTCTTTTCTCAGCACTCCTATTTCATCTTCAGTGAACTTCTGCATAGACGTCCTCCTCAACGTTCTCAAACTCTTTTATAAGACGCACGCCATGTAAGATGTTATAAATCTTATCTTCAATCTCCGAAAACATAGCTCCCAAAGCTATGCGTCAAAGGTCCCAAGATACTCATAGCAGACTTTATAACATCCTACATAACGTGCAGGTTCTTTGGAAGGTTTTTTAAACCCGAAAATGCTAGAAAATTTATATTCGTTAGAAATAAAATTTACGTATGTATAGAAAGTTATTAGACATGTCTTGAAAAAAGACGCAACATCATTTCTCCAACACACACCATCATCTCATATCTATTACCATTCAAGTACGCATCTAATGCATTCCATCAAAGATTAGCCACATAATACTATAACATGCTATAACATAACATCAATCATATATCAATTGAAACACATACCTTAGTTAATCCATAACGAAGGAATAACATTGATTTCTCCAACTAGTAAGTCTCTAATCATATCACACTTTCTAAACCAAGACTTTTAAGTCCTAAACATCTTCATTCATAATCACCATATATGATAACATCAATATTAGACATATCATAACCAAAGTTACTTACTTTGGCTTCCATAGCTATTTATCAAGATTATCTTCTCACATCTCATTTCTTGTTATGCTGTTAGTCTTACCACTAGTTATCACATAAATAGAAAATACTATATCACGTAGGCAGTCTATATCAACGGTATATTAGATGTTACCTTTCATCATGTGTCTAAGTCTCCATTAGGTTGGTCGCTTGGAACATATGTATGAAAACCATAGAAAAGTACTATCTTTATTGAATATCAGTTGAGTTATCTTTAACTCTCATGATGCTCTATAACATCTGTAGAACATTCTAGATTTATAGTAAGTGTTGGATTTTGTTTGTCGCCAGTTCGGACGCTCGACGTGGATGATCAATGGTGATTACATATCAGATGGGAATCTAGTAATCACAGTACCAAACAGACTCTCTGATATCCGACCCTAAAGCTCTTGGGGATCAACGTATTATCTCTTATAGTATAAGACAATGTTGTTTTTTATTTGAATTGAGGCTCACAAATCTCTAAAAACCCTATAGTTGCTTGATAGAGGTCGCGTAGATGGATTCTTTAGTGTCGTTAGTTTTCATGCGCAAATTATCGTCATATATACTCTAGATGATATAGATGATCAAACTTTATATACATGCAGTGAGAAGACTTGAGATAAGTTGAATTCGTCCGTTTTCAAATTCTCCCTCCATAAGTTTCTTTACCAGTTAAGTGGATTGTCGGTTACTATAAGCATCGCAGTGTCATCTGTTTGTGAGCAATCTTAACGCTCGTATTTTGAAACTGCATGCATGAGAAATGGTCAGAACATGCGGTGTTACAAATAGTACAAAGTGGACAGCATAGCCTAAGTATTCATCTCAGGCGTACATAAAGCACTTTACACGTGCACAATCACTAAGAGTCCATACATGATAATGCTAGTACCACTCATTTGATATTGTTTAATAACTTGAAAGGTATAACTTCTAATGAGGTTGCCCTGTCTTCTAGTGTTTCTTGGTGTTTTTGTATATTTTAGTTTATCGCTTATTCTAATATAAGATTTATGTATATCTGAGAAAGGTGAATGTAAAACTGCAACATAAGTTTGCTACAAGCTGGACCAGGAGAATGTAAAACTACAACATGAAAGAATGTAATTTTCCATATGATATAGATGTCATTTTGTATAAATTTGTAATCTATATGACGAGAAAGAGGTTAGGAGTACTGGGTAAAGGAGAAGAGAGTGAAACGTGTTCATCAAACAAGTATATAATTGTTCAACATTTCAAAAAGTTCAGTTTTGGAACTAACTCGTGATACTGATCAGATTAACTAACGGTAGCCTAGCTTATATCCATTAACAACGAATGTGAAGAACACGGATGTATGTAAACCTGAATGGAATGAAGAGTTCACTGAGTATGCTGAATATTCAGATTGTTAAGGACTAGAAACTAAGGTCTTTTAGTAGCACACTAAAGAGTCAATCTGTTTGAGTATTGTTGGATCATAATGTTCAAACGCAATCAAAATATACCAAATGTAAAGATTTTCATCTGTCATCATCATTTCTGTTTACAATCGATTACTTATTTATACAAATGAAAGGGTGCGTCTAAAAGTTGTGTCGGTTCGATTTGAACCATTGTGACCCTTGGTAAATAACTGAAAAACAGTTATTTAACTGCTTTTGTAACCGTCATTGTAACTGCCTTTTGTTGGCGGGTTTGTGATTATCCGGTTACTTGGGTTTCGGCCCAATATCATCTTAATACTCTACATGGTATTTTCTTAGCCTGTAAGTTCAATCATGTATTGATAAAACTCATAGGATCTAAATTCATTTTCACATATAATTTGTTCACAACCGCCTAAACGACACATCTATCATTGGCTACACTTGAATATTTGGTTAGTAGCACCTTAAATTGAACAAATACCTATTGTCACTGTCACATCTTTAATTCTATTTGAATCAAAAACTCGATATGACCCGCAACAAAAACTAACCTTTACCAATACTTGATGCTTATTAGCAAGTTTAAATGCTAGACAATAAATCATTGCCATAACATATCTAAGCTCGTATTCTCCGTCTTTGATTCGTCCACTATCTCACATACATTCCCTTTCGCCATCACATTTGTCTAAAATCATTTCAAATATTTTTTAAAACTCAGCATAAACAATAAAGTTGAATGAATGAGAACATAGA
>BQNB010048276.1:22300-42646 GCA_026074375.1 Tanacetum coccineum | reverse complement strand
TTTGATATTTGATTGATACAAGAGTTGTTAGTTTGTGAAGTTAAGCCTAGCATAAGCTTAATACATTCGGTTGACGTGACTGTGTGAGCAACCGTAGAGGCAATTATTTTAGTTGCTTGTTTCGTTTTCTTGATCATATTAACAAAAGGTACACGTTTCTATTTACCTTTTAATTGTGTTAACCTTATGCTATTACTAGGTCCTATCCGCTGCGTACTCGTGACTGAACTAGTTACCTAGGTATTTAAATCCCAACATTGTTAAGTACATCGTTTTCTACATTAAGTCGTGTTTTTCAATGAATGAATTCACATTTAGTGAAAAATGCCTACTTTATAACCATTCTTGTTTTTCCTTAACGTAATTTATCATGTGTATTTGAACATGAGAAGGACTCTTATTTGTTTATTTAAGGGGCCTAGCTCAAGCTAGTTTGACATAATCACGTACATGACAAGTTACAAAATTTCAAGCAGGTAATACTTTGTGCCTTCCGGTTAGGGATGTTTATTGGTTCGGTTTTTGGGATTTTGGTTTGTATGATTCAAGCTTATTGGTTTGAAATTTCTTAAAGTCGAAACCAAAACCAAAACCAAACCAACTATAAAAGAGATACAACAAAACCAAACATCAAATTTGAATTCGATCTGATGTTAAAACCTATAAAACCAAATACCATTAAACTTTATAACTTAATGTAGAATTGAACTCATGTATAAAGACCTAGAAGTTCAAATAAGATTGATAAATAAGAGGTTCGTAAATGCTGAAATACTTGAAACCAACTTCAATTTGAAAGGTATTTTAAAATTTTAAGATTTTTAGTCATACTGCCGAATATATACTACATAGATATAACTAGTTGGATACCCGCGCATAGCAGCGGTGATAATTTTTTTTTGCCTAGACACTCTCGCCCGCAATCTCTACCCGCAATAAGTGAATACGTTCACAACACTTCGAATTATACGTGTTGTCACGTTGTATGTGGTTTTGTTTGGGTTTCCCCGTAGCTTTCCTCGCAACACCACATTAACATCACCATACCCGAAATGCATTTAAAAGACTCTCACAACAGTTTCTCTTACCAATTAAACACACTCTTCAATGATTAAAGTTAAATTGTAAAAAATTTAAAGCAAAATAAAATTAAAACCCACCTAAAAATTAAAAATCTATAAAATTATAAAAATATTTCAAAATGGATGTTGATTTATAGAGAACGAAATTTTAAAAATATTGGGAAATTATATTCATAAAAAAAATTAATAATTACAAGATATTCAATTTAAAGAATAAGGGAAAGACCTAGAAGTTCAAATAAGATTGATAAATAAGAGGTTCGTAAATGCTGAAATACTTGAAACCAACTTCAATTTGAAAGGTATTTTAAAATTTTAAGATTTTTAGTCATACTGCCGAATATATACTACATAGATATAATTAAAATTTTATATTTTATGTATATTTGGATGTTTAGATTTTTCGATTATAGTTTAACTTTTGTGAAATTATGAACGAAACGAAACACCGATTAAAAACTTCAGTTTGGTTTTAACCTAAGCTAGACACCAATTAAAGATTTCGGTTCATTTTTATTCGGTTTCGATCGAGTTTATTCGATGTGTTTTGTGTCAAACTAAATACCGAACACCCTTTACTTCCACTAATCCATATATATATGATAGACGAAATTTACTTTTTCCATCTTAAGAATAGCTATAAATATGCACACGCTAGTAATACTGTTTCGACTTTCGACCAGGAATCATTAATCATATGTTTGGTTGTTAGAGTGTGAAAATTTATTGTGACACCAACTTCTCATTCACCATAATACCAAATAGTATTAAACCCAGTGAAATAAATGAATATTACATTATAATGGTTGTGATTGTAAATTACTCTTTATCATCAAACATTAAAATAGGTGGTCATTTAAGAGGTGTTTGGTTAGAGATATATGGTACAAAATCTCATGATATGTGTAGTGATAAACTGAAAATAAGATATAAAATGAGAAAAATGATAAATAACTATAACCACATATTTAAGATACATTGATTTAAATTATATCCATCTCAATTTATTTAAATGCATCTTAATTAGTTTTGATAGTGATTCTGAAATGAAAACGATGCAAAATAGTACTAGTAAAAATTTTGGCCCGCAGATGACCAAAAATACATAAGATTCGCAATATTGATGTAATACATCTAATATATGCATATGTAGGGATGAGCACGGTCCGAAGACCGGACCGGCCAAGACCGGACCGAGACCGAGACCGAAATTGTACGATCCGGTCCGGGTCGGTCCGGTTCGGTCTTCGGTCCGGTCCAGTTATACACGGCATAATCATCGGGTTTTTTGCCGGACCGGACCGAGGACCGATTCTAACAAAAAGTATGGACCGAGACCGGACCGACTATCCCTCGGTTCGGTCCGGTTTGTGTCGGGCCGGTCCGTTTTTTCGGTCCGGGTCGGTTTTGGATCTGTCATGCTCAGCCCTATGCATATGCATCTAATTTGTAGTTATAATATATTAAGATGCATCTAAAAAATTAGTGATGTGTTTAATTCAAATTAACACGTCCCTAATATTTATAGTTATTTTTCACTCTTTTTATTTTAGTACATATTCTCATTTGATCTTAGGTGATATAATAAATTCATTTATTTATTTATAATAAAACATTTACCATTGTGGTTTCACATGATTAATAAATCCATTAGGTAAAATAACAAATAAACCTTAAATTCATTAAATTAAACTCTTATATTTAATGCATAACAAATTACCTCTAAAATAATTACACTTTATAATTTAACTTTTAGCATCCTCTTATGTTTAGTAAAATAACAAATAAACCCTAAATTCATTAAATTAAACTCTATATTATAACACCTTTGACACTATTTTGCTTTATACTGTTTAAAATATACTGTTAAAACTATTTTATTATTAACACTACTATGATTAAAATATTGAAGAGTAGTATGAAAAATATTTGAAATGAAAAAAATATATATATATAAAAATGCATATTTTAACAATCAAACTTAATCATTTTTGTCATGCTAATATAAATATTATTTGTTCTATAGCATTTTCTTAGATATCCAGTATTATTTTGCATATTTAATTATGTATGTTTGTTTCTTTATATGCATTACTTAAATGAGGACTTAATTTCATAATTAGAAAATAGATATTTTTGTACCCGCTGCAAAACATGTGAACATATAACTCGTTACAAACAACTTGTGACAAAATATTTACATTGTAATTTGGAGCAAGAACTCATTGATTTACAAAGGTATTTCTTAATTTTGGTATTTTTGATAGCTAAATAAATGTTTACATGTACCTACATATACTAAGGGCTTGTTTGTTTAATTTTTTTATTAAGTTCTGTAAAATTAAAGTGTCTGTCTAGATATATGTTGTCTGTTTGTTTACAGATATATGACTGTTTGTTTTATGTGCTGAATAAAGTGTATGAATTGAAGAAAATTACTTTTATACCCTGAAAAGCAGTTATGTGGGATTATATGTGAAAAAGTAGGAGGATAAATTTGTAAACTTATTATTTAAGTCATGGACTTAATATGAAGACCCTCCCCCTCATGGCTTTTCCTAGAAAGTCATTTGTTAACTTTAAGCACAAAACAAACAAGCCTTTAATGACTTAATTAATTCACCAAATTTTCAATTAAAACTCGTTAAGTCTTTATCAAACACTACCTAATATACACATACATGTACATTTGCACACATCCTCTTTTTCAGTACATGTATTATCAAACAATCTCTTTATCAATCTATGTTTCAATCCAACAATCTCTTTATCACCTCCACCGATCAACCCCACCACCACCTACACAAATCGATCAATATCCTTTCGATCACCGATCAACCCCACCACCACATCGATCACCTCCACCACCACCACCACCTACACAAATCGATCAATATCCTTTCCCCACCATACCCCTGTAACCCCTAAAATGGCGATCCCCTTTCGAAACCTTAAAATCAATCCGATTTATCTTTCATCTTTGTTTTCAATTATTGTGGTTGTCTTTCTCTGTTAATTGCTGTTTTCAATTTTCATTTGTTGGTTGCTATTTAAGATTTTGTGATTCATATATTGTCTGGTGGTTATCATGGGTGATCGTAGATCTAAAGAAGACCATGTGAATCAAATATCTACGTCGGTTTACGTCACAAACTTCCTTGAACAATTCTCTTATCGTGATTTATGGAAAGAATGTCAAGTATATGGTCGTGTGGTTGATGCTTATATTCCTAACAGGAGGTCAAAAGCAGGTAACAAATTTGGTTTCGTACGTTTTATTCACATTAAGGATGTGGAACGATTGGTGAGAAATTTGTGCACAATTTGGGTGGGGCGTCTACGTTTGCACGCCAATGTTGCAAGCTTTCAAAGAACTCCATTGAACAAAGTTCAGAATGTTAAAGGATCTAATGAAACTCCTAAGTTTTATGTTGGAATACCTAGTTACAGTAAAGGTTTTTCTGCAAGTCAAACTTCATACGGAGGTGCTGTTAAGAATAAGACGGTGTATAAACAGGTTGTAGAGGAGAATTCTAAACCCTCATTAGTGTTGGATGATTCGTGTATTCACCAATATGATTATTCAGTAGCTTTGATAGGGAAGGTGACGGATTTTGGACTTCTCACTAATTTGAAGATGGTTTTGATCTAGGAGGTTTTTGGGTCCTTATTGAATTCTGTACTAAAGAGGTGTTGGAGAAGTTTAAATCTCATGTTGGAGTAGGTTCATGGTTCGCATCTTTAGAATATGCGTCCGATTCGTTTGTGATTGATGAGAGGGTTGTATGGGTGGACATTGAAGGAGTTCCTATAAAAGCATGGACGAACAATACGTTTAATAAAATTTCGTCTAAATGGGGAGAGTTATTATTTGAGGAGGATGAGAAGAATAAATCTTTGTACAGCAAGAGGTTATGTATTAAAACTAAGATGGAACAAAATATTTTTGAGACCTTTAAAATCATTGTCAATGGTAGAATTTTTTGGATTCGTGCCAAAGAAGTTAGTGGATGGGTCCCCGATTTTTTGGAAGAAGAAGATGAGGAGAATGAAGCCGATGATGAATCGGTCGATAATGTGTTCCATGGAGCTATAAACAAAGAAGAGTTGTAAGGCCAATCTGAAGACGAAAGCGATGTTGATGCGGTTCCAGAAACGAATTTCAGTCAATCTCATGAGGCGTCAAAACAAGACAATGATACTAGAATTGAAGAGGGAGAAATACAATCTGATGACCCGTTTAATATCGATGCTCTGTTACAAAAGAAAACTTGCAATATTCGTAAGGAAGAGGAGAAGTCTAGTGCTACTTTGAAGTACCCTCCTGGTTTTACACCGGTGGACGACTTGAGTAATAAAGATGATCAACCCGTATCTTTGAATGTGGAAGAGCAGGTATCTAAACAGAAGACTAAGGAACAAGGTTATGTCAATAAGGATAACAGTAATAAGGGCGTGCCCCAATCTAAGGAGTATGGTAATGAATCTCGTTGTTCAGGTTACTTTAGGCGTACTGAAGGTCCTCGTACAGGGGGTTCTATTTTGCAAATATTGGATGATGTGATTAAGGTGGGCCAAACAATGGGATTCAAGATGGATGGGTGTGTGAGTAATATTGAAGATATCATTAAGCGTACCGGAGAGAACGAGGTTTATCAATGAACTTTCTTTCTCTTAATATTTAAGGCCTCGCCCATGAGGCTAAAAAAAGTGGGTTAAGGAGTTATGTAATAAAAACAAGGTGAATTTTTTGTCTCTTCAAGAGACAAAAATGGAGACGGCTGATAATTTTTGTATCAAAAATTGTTGGGGGAATTTGTCTTTTGAATTTGTATGCGGTCCTTCCGTAGGCAACTCAGGTGGTATCATTTGTGTTTGGGATCCTAGTTTGTTTTGTAAGCATAATTCCACGATATCGGATTATTTTGTTGCTATTCAAGGTGATGGAGTCATTAACGTATAAAAAAAGTATTCTTATCATCTCCTCGTTTATGTGCATAAAGAGTTTTTTCTCTTGAGAGAGAATGCTTTGGTTCATATGTTAAATCACATGATCGATAATTGGAGTGGTGAATCCATCTTAATGGGAGACTTTAATGAAGTTCGGTCCAAGGAAGAACGTTTTGGCTCTATTTTCAATAATCATAATGCTATTGCGTTCAACTCTTTTATTTCATCAGGCGGCTTGATGGAAGTTCTCTGGCGGATGTGCTTTTACGTACGGTGTCATATAAATCTGGTTTTATAATGAGTAAGGTGTATCGTTTGTTGATACGGAAAGTTTCATGGGTTCTTGTTCCAAATTATGACGTGTATCATCTCTTGTCGTCTATTTATCAAGTATCATAGGACCTATTTTATTACGAGAGGTATGTTATGATTATGGCCCCACTCCTTTTCGTATGTTTCATTATTGGTTCGAATGGGAAGGATTCGATAAATTTATTGTTGATACTTGGTATGTACCTCGTTTTATTATAGGATATATTTGACATGTTTTTTATAGTTATGGATAAGAGATGAGATATTTTTAATAGGGGCAGATTAGTTTGTCGGGTTTTAGTTATACAATAAATGATAGCTGCATGTATGAAGAAGTCCATTTGAAAGGTATGCTAAATGTGTTTTAAAAGAGTTAATGATGATTTAAGGATGGGATCAGGAATTGGCTCTAATTAGAGGATGCATGTTGTTTAAATTTGCTTAAATGATTAGAGAGGTTAGTGGCTATGGATGATAGTCAAAAAAAGTTAAGATAAATTGGTCGATCGAAGGGGACGAAAATTCTAAATATTTTCATGGTCTGCTTAATAATAAAAGAAATCAACAGGATATTCGTGATATTTTAAAGGAAGGGATTTGGGTTGAGGATCCGAATTCAGTTAAGAATGATTTTTTATCGCATTTTAAGGAAAGGTTCGACAGTCCATGTTCGTCTAGACTATTGCTGGATATGATCTTTCCGAATAGAATTAACGCCGAGCAGAATCTAGTTTTAGAAAGGCACGTGTCGAAGGAGGAAATTAAAAGGGCGGTGTGGGATTGTGGCACAGATAAGTCTCCTGGACCGGACGGTTTTACGTTTGGTTTCTATAGAAGATATTGGGATACTATCGAAATAGAGGTTGTTGAGGCGATATCTTATTTCTTCATAGAAGGTACTTTCCCTAAAGGAGGCAATGCTTCTTTTATCGCTTTAATTCCTAAAATGCAAGACGCTAAACTAGTTAAAGATTATAGACTGATAAGCTTGATAGGAAGTCTCTACAAGATAATAGCTAAGATCTTGGCAAATCGTCTTGTAGGGGTCTTGGGTGATTTAGTCAATGAAGTCCAATCCGCGTTTATTACAAATAGACAAATATTAGATGGTCCTTTTATTCTTGATGAATTAATTCAGTGGTGTAAATCTAAGAGAAAGCAAACGATGATTTTTAAAGTTGATTTTGAGAAGGCGTACGATTCAGTTAGATGGGATTATTTGGATGATGTTCTAAAGAAGTTTGGTTTTGGATCGAAATGGAGACATTTGGATTCATAATTGTTTGCAATATCTAAAGGTCGATTCTTGTGGAATGGATGTATTCCAGGTGTGTTTCAGTTTCGAGAATGGCCTTTAAACAAGGTGACCCTTTATCTCCGTTTTTGTTTTTACTAATTATGGAGAGTCTCCATCTTTCTTTTCAAAATGTGGTAAATGAAGGTCTTTTTAAAGGTGTATCAGTTAGTTCTTCACTAAAACTATCTCATTTATTTTATGCGGGTGGCGTTATTTTTATGGGACAATGGTCTGAATCTAATATTCATACTATTGTCCTAGCTTTGGATTGTTTTTACAAGGCATCAGGTCTTCGTTTGAATTTACATAAAAGTAAATTAATAGGCATAGCTGTTGAAGATGAGTTAGTCTCTAGAGCTGCTCTCAAGATGGGTTGTAGTACACTGAAGTCTCCGTTCTCTTATCTTGGTATTACAGTGGGTGGATCGATGTCTCGTATTAAGGCTTGGGATGATATAGTGGAGAAATTACAAGCTCGTCTTTCTAAATGGAAGATGAACACACTCTCTACTGGAGGTAGGTTTACGCTTATTAAATCCGTGTTGGGATCGACTCCTATTTACTATATGTCCACATATAAAGTTCCATCCCAAGTCCTTAAATACTTAGAAGGTGCTAGACGTAATTTTTTCATCGGAGCTTATCCAAAAAAGGAGAAGAAGATGTCGTGGTTTAAATGGAGTAGAGTTTTGACGTCAAAAGAAAAAGGTGGGTTGGGGGTGTCAAGTTTATTTGCGCTTAATAGAGCTTTATTGTTTAAATGGATGTGGCGTTTTCATAATGATAAGAATGCTCTCTGGTCTCGATTCATTCGTGCTTTACATGGTAACAGTGGGGGTATAAATAAGCGATCGAAAGTTTCTTATTCTTCTAATTGGATGAGTATTGTGACAGAAGTCAGCAAGTTGAAAAATAACAACATTGATCTGCTGGGTTTTATGAAAAAGAGAGTTGGTAATAGGTTAGATACGAGTTTCTGGGAGGATGTATGGAGGGGTGAAAAGAGTTTTAAATTAAGCTTCCCTAGAGTGTACGCTCTTGAAACTGATAAAAAGATTTATGTATCGTCTAAGATGAAACATAATGAGATAGGTTCCTCTTTTCGTCGCTTACCTAGGAATGGAGTGGAGTTGGAACAGTATAGCTCATTAGCCGCTATTCTGGAAAGTGTATTGTTACCAGATATGATCGATAGATGGGTCTGGTCCCTTGCGGGTTCGGGTGAGTTTTCGGTTGCCTCGACTAGAAAGTTTATTGACGATCATCGATTATTAGGCGTCAATCAGAAGACACGTTGGTTAAAAGAGGTTCCCAAAAAAATAACATCTTGGCGTGGAAAGTTCGGTTTGATCTTTTACCTACAAGGTTGAATTTGTCTCGTAGAGGTGTTGAGATTCAATCTATTGTTTGCCCGACATGTAATAACGAGGTTGAATCATCGAGTCATATTTTCTTTGTTTGTTCGTTGGCGAGAGATATTTACCGTAAGATTGCTTCTTGGTGGGAGTTAACATATTCGGTTTTCTACACTTATGAAGATTGGTTTGAATGGTTGTTGTCTCTCAGAATGAGTTCGAAGCAGAGAAATATGATGGAAGGAATTTTTTATGTTGCGTGGTGGCTAATATGGAGTTATCGAAATAAGACTCTCTTTGATTCTAAGACACCTTCTAAGGTGATTATTTTTGATGTTCTAGTTTCCAAATCGTTTGATTGGTGTAGATATAGATGCAAAGCCAGCTTTAGTCGGTTAGAGTGGTTGAAAAATCCGAATCTTATTACTATGTAATTTGTTCTAGCACCTAGCTAGTTTTTTCTCTATATAAATCCGCCGTTCAAAAAAAAAAGAAAAAAAAAAGATTGAAGAAAAAAAAAGTTAATGTTTTTTGAGCCGGCAAAGTTGAACCTTTTTTGCTTTGATGTACCCGATCTAACTGCTTTTGTAGCCCTTTCCATACTTTTCTCTATCTCAAAATGTTTACATAGGGAAGTTTGAACTCTTGCCTCTTCTAAAACTTTGCGAACATCTTACCGCTAAGCCACACTTGCAGATAGACAAATACACTTAAATGTACACTCATAGTATAAAATATGTTTCCCGAAAAATATTAATTCTTGTTCCCATCTTCTAAACGTTTAAGTGATTTTGCCAGTATACGATTTGAAATTAGGTTAGATAGCATCAAATTAGCATTCATCTTCTTTAGGTCATGTCCATCTCAAAGTCAATTAAATATTTAACATAATACTAATCCTCAAACATTTGACCACTGTTCATCAACAGTGGCCAAATGTTTGACTTGGGCCTTGGGCTCATTTGGCCCGGCCCAAGTGTTTTTTTTTTTTTTTTTTTTTTTTTTTGCTTTGGCCCGGCCCAAGTTTTTTTTTTTTTTTTTAGTTTAGTCCAACATCCAGCCCAACTTTTTTTTTGCCTCTATTTTGGCCCGGCCCAAGTAGTTTTTTTTTTTTTTTAGTTTAGTCCAACATCTAGCCCAACTTTTTTTCTCCTTTTTCCACACGGTTATACTTTTCCATCGGCCGCCAAAAAAAAAATCTTTATAATCCCTCCCACCCCCACTATCTTTCGCTAAAAATAAGAAGAAAAAAAAATTATACGAGACGAGCTTTTATTTTAACTATTACAACTTTCTAGCGCCTGGGTCCAAAAAAATGTCAAGAGACCACAAAAAAAAATCTCACCAAAATACAAAAGAAAGAAAAAATGCGCGAACTATTTAAAATGAGACCCGAAAAAATAAACCCAAAACTAAAAAAAGTCCCTGCAACAACGCGCGAAAAATACGCCCGCACAACGCCTGGTCATTTCCTGCTCGTATATACTAAATTTAAAACTCAGTATTTGATTATAAACTATTCACAACTGAACATCATGTTTGATCCCACTCTGAGAAACAAATTTCACTAAAATATCTAAATGATAAATGACAAAAAGAGTATCTATATTAGGACGACTTATTTAAGCTCATTACATATATTATTCCACCAAAAACGTCAAGTTATACTCTAGATCATATATTAAAATAATATATGTAACAAATATCACGTTTACTATGGTATCGAAAACGATAAATACAAATTGATATTCTTCTCCATCATGGTTCATAGATAAGTTGTGATTCTTTCTCTCGGGGTCTTTCTCTCGGGGTCTTTCTTGATAAATACCTGTTTGATTTTTCTTTTTTTTTTTGTTTCTGCATGTGTTTCTCATGTTAGCATTTATAAATTTATAGTTAATGGAATAAATAAACGAACATAAAGTATTACAATTACATTCACATATTCCAAGTATATGAGTGTGAATAACATATATTATACTAGCTGGTTATTCGCGTATTTCGGCTGCCGATATTCTGTAATTAAATTTTTCAGCTATTAATATTTTTTAATTAAATGTTTTTCGTGACAAATGTGGATAGTATTGTAGAGTTAATAGGTACCCGATCATTTTCTCTTACGATAATAAATATAACAAGAGTCAGTTTGATAAAAAGAAAACATGAAGATGAGAAAAAATATGACAAACGAGGATTAAGAGAAAAGTATATTATCACACTTGCAATATTAAAATAGTTATTAAAAGAAGTGATTCTAAAATTAGAAAACATAAGGTTGGTTTGTATCATGTCAAACAAATGATGACCACCTTAGTTAGTAGGTTTAATTATTTGTTTTATTAGTTGTATTTGGTGCTTTATTAATTACATTAATTGTAGATGTTTAAGACATAATTTCATAATAAGTAAATGTGTAAATTTAATATTTTAAAACTTATATTTTGAAAATATTTCAAATACTTTATAACGTAGTAGTAGAAATAAGAACTCTATGACGGATTAACTTTTCTTACAAAACGTTAAAGCCGACAATAAGATAATTTAATAGTGTTGATAACAACATTCATTTTTTGTCTAAGAGCACAAGGTACGGTGAGCCATGGCTCAAGCCATGGACGAAAACGCCACCCCACGGCGCGAGAACCACACCGTGAGTGGCGTTTTCACCTCTCGCGCCGCCACCACCAGCCCAAATGGTGGGCGAAAACGCGAGAAGCTGTACCGCTTCTCGGGTTTTTAAGTCGCGTTTTCGCGTTTTCATATATATATATATATATATATATATATATATATATATATATATATATTAAAATTGTTGTCGTATTTTTAAGTTTATGGTTTTTTTTAAGTTTATGCAATGTTTTTTTTATTAATGAAATTTAAGTTTTAAGTTTATAAGTTTTTTTTTATAAAAATGAATTTTTTTTTGAAAAGTTCTCCATAACACCAAAAAATGTGGTGTTAACCAAGGAAACACTTTTTGGTGTTATAGGAGTTTTTGGTGTTGTGGAGAAAAATATAATTTTTGGCTCACGGCTCAAGCCATGACACCAACCATACCTAGTGCTCTAACAAACGATGATATGACACCAACAAAAAAATCGATAAATTAGAATCCACCAACTGATTTCACCAATTTCCTAATCACAAAACTCCTTGAAATCTCAAACATTACTTTTGCCCACCAACTCTTCGACCTTATTCCTCAACCAAATATCTTCCTTTACAACTGATGAAACATTTTTCAATCATTTCTTCTAATTTATTGTCTTAAATACGTAGTTCCTTTTGTTTTGTTCCTATTTCATAATGCAAATTCTCATTGCAATCTTGATCATTCTACTTTCATGATACCCTCTTCTACCTCTTCGGACGAAACTTAGCCGTGTCCGTTCCGGAGTTTTCATTGTTGCCCTGATGGCGAAGTGGGCAATAAGGGAATTGCTCGTTTGATATCTCACCTCAAGAGGCTACACCTTTCATCCGATGAACGTAAATGTGTTCTACGTGAGGCTATTTCCACGGACTATGGATTATATATGGCACTCGAGGGAACTTTGAAAGTATTTGACCAATGGTTGTATGGGAAGTGCATGACTTTATATGCTGTGAGTCGGGCTTGTCATCACCCAGATGGCCTTGTTTGTCTTTCTAATAAGCCCGATGACATGAGCGGTTACATTGTTGGCATTTCCAAGCCTTCTAATAATGAGTCCGAGATAGAAGTAACTGAGGGGTTGGCCTTGGATGCTGAGCTTCTTGATCGTGTTTTTAAACTGCATATCACTACTGTCAAAAGTATTCCTCATGGGTGTCGTCTCGCCTTTTCTCAGGCGCTAAAAATAGCTCTTTGCAAGGTGGTTGCCCATCCTGATTTTGTTGTTGCGTGGGTCAGGTTGTTACTTCTTCCACGATGCACGCTGCAGGTGTGTAGGCCCAAGAACAGACAAGAACGTAGGTCCGAAAACCGAAAATCTTTGCAACAGAGTTCTATCTTGAAGTCACTAGCTACATGGGGGACAAATGATGGTATTACTACGTTAGTTAAAAGCATATTGGATGGTTCTTGGTCGGGGTCCTTGGGCCAAGATGGAGGTGATTTTATGGAGGAGAGATCTACATGCAATACCAACGTCAAGCAATGTCTTCGCAAGGTTGCGGATGGGCACTTTACAGCAGCAGTGAAAGTGTTATCCTTTTATGGTGTGGCTTCATACTGTGATGATACCATTAAAGACTTAGAGGCTAAGCATCCTTACAGGCCACCCCCATCCATGCCGAGCAACACATTTTCTGAGCCTCCCCTTGTAACAGAGATTGATTGTGTTTTTGGTTGCATTAAATCATTTCCTAAAGGTACTTCATGTGGGAAAGATGGTTTGAGGGCACAACACATCTTAGATGCTTTATGTGGAGAGGGGTCTGCTACTGCCACCGATCTTTTACAGGCCATCGCCTCAGTCGTTAATTTGTGGTTAGCGGGGAGGTGTCTGCCTATTTTGGCAGAGTTTGTTGCATCTGCTCCTCTTACGCCTCTCCTTAAACTAGATAACGGGATTCGACCTATTGCAGTAGACACTATATGGAGACGTTTGGTGTCCAAGGTTGCTATGAAAGGCGTGGGTAAAGAAATGTCAAAGTACCTTGGTGATTTTCAATTTGGAGTCGGTGTGTCTGGTGGTGCTGAGGCTGTTTTACATAGCGCCAATAGGGTATTAAGCAAATACCACAATGATGGGTCTCTTGCAATGCTTACTGTGGACTTCTCAAATGCATTTAACCTGGTGGATAGATCGGCTTTACTTCATGAGGTTAGGGTGCGGTGTCCTTCTATTTCTTTATGGGTGGATTTCTTATATGGGCAGGCAACGAGATTGTATATAGGAGACACACATATTTGGTCTGCCACGGGGGTGCTGCAAGGTGATCCATTGGGACCTCTTCTTTTTGCTCTTGTATTGCACCCGCTAATACATAAGATCAGAGACAGTTGCAAGCTTCTTCTTCATGCTTGGTATCTTGATGATGGAACCGTTATTGGAGATTCGAAAGAGGTATCCAGGGTGTTAGACATTATAAAGGTGAGTGGTCCAGGTTTGGGTCTTGAACTTAATATCAAGAAAACTGAGATATTTTGGCCCTCGTGTAATGGTATGAAGCTTCGGGAGGGTTTATTCCCCGTCGATATTCGAAGGCCGTCTTTGGGTGTGAAGCTTCTTGGGGGAGCTGTTAGTAGAGATGCAGATTTTATTGGTGGGTTGGCTATGAGGAGAGCTGAGAATGCTGTTGATTTGATGAGTCTTCTTCCACAGTTACATGACCCGCAGAGTGAGCTCCTTTTGCTTCGATCATGTATGGGTATTGCCAAACTTTTTTTTGGTTTAAGGACTTGCCAACCTGTACACATGGAGGAGGCGGCCTTGTTTTTTGACAAAGGTCTGCGTGGGTCAATCGAGAATATAGTGGTTTGTGGAGGACCTTTCTTTGGAGACTTACAGTGGAGACTTGCTTCTTTACCCATTCGTCTTGGTGGTTTGGGTTTGTACTCGGCAAAAGTGGTTTCCTCCTATGCTTTTGTGGCCTCGAGGGCCCAGTCTTGGGTGCTACAAGAGCACATCTTACTTGACAGTGGCATATGTGGTCTGGATGATGATTATGTTTATGCTTTGGCTTGTCTTCGTGATACGATTCCAAGCTTTGATTTTAACTTTTTTACTAATAAGGACACCGCCCCATCTAAAGCTCAACAAACATTAGCGAGTGCCCTTTTTAGTGAGATGGTCAAAGATATGGAAGTCCGCTTTGACATGACTGTGAGACAGAAAGCAGTTTTTGAGTGTTTACGCGCACCACATGCTCAGGATTTCTTACTAGCTATCCCCATAGACGGGCTTGGTCAACATATGTCACCGGTGGAATATCGCACTATCCTTAAGTATCGTCTCATGATTTCATTATTTCCGGTTGACGCGATATGTCTTGTTTGTCGCAAGGCATGCTTGGATTCTTTTGGGGAACATGCACTTCATTATAAAGAACTCCCAGGCTTCAAGTACCGACATGATATGGTTAAGGACATCCTTTTTGACATATGTAGGCGCACCGGGATCTCCGTCAAGAAAGAGGCACCTGTGAATTTCTTGACTGGCCCGTCAGACGGAAGATCCACACTCAGACCGACTGACATTTTAGTTTTTGGATGAGTTGGAGGAAAACATGCATGTGTTGATTTGACCGGGGTTTCTCCTCTCGTGGGGTTGAGCAGTCTGGGTTTTACAGTGGGTGAGGCTGCTTTAAAAGCTGTCTCGTGCAAAGTGACAAAACACGAGAAATCATGCTTTGAAAATCAACACGTGTTTATTCCCTTCGCGTTTGATACATTTGGGTTCCTTGCACCTGAGACGGTTGAGCTACTTACCAGAGTTCAGCGTGTTATGAACAGTAATGTTATGACACATAGGTCCACAAACGTTGTATTTAATCGAATTGGCTTGGCAATACAAAAAAGGCTAGCGGCGCAGCTTGTTGCCCGTTTGCCTTCCCCTACTATGTAATCCTTTTTATAATGTAAAAAAAATAAAAAAAATATGGATACATACATTAACAAGAGGTTTGCTACACCCACTTAATATTTACTACAAACAAATTTTTACACATTCTTTTTTACTTTATTAATTCCTTTTTTAACAAATCACTTTGCTACAAGGAGGCGGAAGATGAAAGTGAAGGGTTGCTAGAATGGGATGAAGAAAAGGACAAAAAAGGGTGTGAACCAACTAGGGCGGAAGGAGGCGAGGATATTGAGGCTGCGAAAGAGGCTATGGAGCAGGTAACAACATACACCGATTTTGACTATGGGATTATATAGTGTATCGATTAAGTTATGTTGTCGTTTGCTGCTTATTTACTATTTTCGGGCTCCTGTTTGATTAGAAGAATGTGAATTTGATTTGTTGCCAGTTGGTGAATTTATGTTGTTATTAGAAACGTGATAACACATGAAAGAGATTTAGATGAGTTCATGAACGAGCTATTATAGTATGACAGTAATAGTTTGTGATGTGTATATATGTCGTGTATACTAAAATGGATTTTAATTCAAATTTTTGCCTTTTGAGGTGTAACGAACTGCACTATTTTTTGTATTGGTTAAAAGGTGGTGTGGCTCAAGATTGTATCGATGTGCATTGTTTGGCAAGTTTGATTAAGGTATAAATTGTCGTCTTTAAAAGGTATTTTAGACGTTAAACTGATAGTCACTTTATGGAAGTCACAGGCTTGGTTCAGAGAACTGCCTACTGGTGTTTTGGACCATTTATCAGGAACCAGTTAATGTTGTGTCCACTCTACTTGATTGGGTGATCAATGTCATGCCATATCTTGTACAATATGAGTAGTTTAATAACATGGTTACGCACAACATTGCCATGGTTTTTGCCCCAATATGACACAGGTTAGGATCACTCGACTAATTTACTTGGATAAGTGATTGTCGTATAATATTTGAGTTGTGTTTTGTCTATTACGGGGTGATTGGTCAAGGGTGGAGGAGTTATTTTATTAAGGAGCGGGTCCAATGAGGGTCTACCCAAGTGTATTAGGATGTATAAACATGTTAATCGCCTTAAAAAGTTCAGAACACACATATCTTCTTATTAGAATCATTTTTTAGTTGTTCTGATAAATCGTACGTGTGTTTTGGTTGCAGATGGCAGATCCGTTGACAGCATAGATATTTGTAGGCCAAGTTATGAAGTTTCTTGAAGACCTTTCGGGAAAGAGGTGGTTCTGTTACTAAACCATTTTCTGTTCCTTAGGTATAAATGTTGTAGAAAAATGTCGCACGACCCTGTCTCACAATTGTTGTAGCGAGCAGATTCGGGTGGTCTTGATTTTTTCCAAAAGCGCCATCTCAAAAGAAAGGTATATTATATCTAACTATATTACTGTATATCTAACTTATGCATATACTACGTGGCTGATGATTACATTCTATGATCCGATTTTCATTGTTTCGCTTGCTTATTGCAGATGGAACACGCATAAATGACAAGGAATATAGGATATACTACCATCTTCATCAGTTAGAAGTTTCCTTTGTTTTCGTAGAAGGTACAACAGGTTTCAGACCCGTGACTTCGGGTCCTGGTCGATAAATCCTCTAAAACTAAATGTGAATGCAGGTTCCGAATCTGTACAGGGTTTTACTTAGATTGTTGTTCAAAAGGGCTGGGTTTTTGTCCAGGTTGCAAAGATCCTTTTCGTGAAAATTGTTATGAATCGGACAACGAGGATGCATTTCAGCCTATGATATCTGAGGAGAAAGACACAATGAACCCTTAAGTACAAATGCAACTGATCTAATGGCCTAAGGTGACACTTTGAGTACTAAAGTTCATGAAGCAGTGAGTGGTGAAACGAGTTCGGGTAATACTGTTACAGATAGTACAACTTCAAAAAAGAGGAAGAGAAATCAAATGGCAAAGAAGACAACCGCCGGGTGACATTTTGAGTGCTAAAGTTGATGAAGTAGTGGGTGGTGAAACGGTCCTGGGCAAAACTGTAGCCGATGATACAACACCAAAAAAAAGAGAAAGAGAAATAAGAAAAAGAAGAAAGTGGCGGGTGACATTCTGAGTGCTAAAGTTAATGAAATAGTGCGTGGTGAAACGGTTCTGGACAAAGCTGTAACCAATAAGACAACACCAGAAAAGAAAAAGATAGAAGTTGCGGGTGACATTTAGAGTACTGGAGTTTATGAAGTAGTGAGTGGCGAAATGGTCCCCGATAAAACTGCAACTATTAATACAACACCAAAAAGGAAAAAGAGAAATAAGAAAATACGAAATTGAAGACAGTTGCAGATGACATTTTGAGTACTTGCGAGAACGTACAGGGCAAGGGAAATGCAATAGAAGGCTTGAGTGCAACAGATATTACTGAATCATTAAGTGGTGAGATGGTCTCGGTTAAAATTGCACTTCCTGATGTGAAGATGGTGTCACAAGAAAAGCACACAGAAGCAACCAACAGAAAAATGGGATCGAGTGCAACCCCAAATCTTAATGTAAATGATGTCGTTCCACTGCAAGATATGTGTTATTACGAGCGGTGAATTGTTTTTTTATCATTTTGTGGCTTAATATGAATATGGGGCTAATTAGTGAGGCTGCGGAAAATGATCTCCATTGTTGGTGTATATGAAACAATTCCTCTTGCATAGATGTGACTTTTGACATTTTTTCTTATGAATGGGTCAATTTTGTGTTGCGCTTTTTTCTTATGAACTCAAAGACCCGAATATAGAAAAGGCCAACAAAAGTTAGCCCCCGGCGCAACGCGCGGGTCACTCATTCAAATCCAAATCCTAATACAAATATAAATTCAAATCTAAATCCAAATCCTATCCTAAACTCTTCCACAAACCAAACGGGCCCTTAATACATTTACTAGTAATATATAAGTTTTTTAATCAATTTTTATTATCTAAAAATGATGTGGTTAGCCTTAAGAGAGTGAGTGATTATTTGTACATGAACTGCAGTGTAGTTATCTTTGCAGGTTTCATTTAAGGTATCATTCCAAACCCATAGGAAATAGCTCATGCACGCATTGAAGTTTTCATGCATTTTTTATGTTGTGTTTATTATCTAAAAAAATTGAATGTCTGCTTCTCTTTTTTCAGGTTCATGCTACTACCATCTCCATCATTAGAAGTTCTTCTTGTTTTCGAGCGTATAAGTTAAACTTTCATTGGCTTCTGGTACATAATCCATTTTCCTTATACTTTAACTTTTTCGGAACATGATACTTTTAGGTCCACCTATAATTTTAAAGTATTGATACACAAGCTATGTTGTTTTGCGAGCTTCCGAGGATATTTGTATAGTCAAGCACCTATTTGCTAAATTGTGTATGAAATATTTGTTTTTCTCACAGGATGAGTACAATTGATTTTTATGTGCATTACTCTAAGTTTGATAGTAGCTTTTCATGGGAAAAAGATCCTCTAAAGTTATGGTCAAACATGATTGATCATGTTAAGTTTATTGTGAATGAAAATAAATAAGTGGGTCCATGTTTTTTATTAAAAGAAAAAGTTTTATGCAATTAACTTATTTGTGATTGGTGAACATGATGTATCATGTTTGACTCAACTTTAGAGGATTTTGATCCCTTTTCATGGTATCTATGTATGGGACGATAAGTCTGTGTTGTCTACACAGTTCTACATCTTATTAAATTTATTAATTTGTATGATATCGTATAAAGAGGTTTCCGAAAACCACATCGCATACTAACCTAATCTGTAAAAAAAAGAAAAAAATCGAAACAACAAATTAGCCCTCGCTGCAATGCGCGGGTCTTTTTCCATCTCGTTTAGTATATAGTTAAATATTATTCAATATAAACTAAACCGATCTCTAAATAATGTTCCATTATCAAGAATTTGTTATGACACTAAATAAAGTTTGGATTTTTATTCGTGTATACTTTTATTTCTTTTAATAGTTAAATTTTATTAAGCTATCTAGAACAAAACAAAATTACAACATAAAAGTAAGAAAAGTTGAGTTTTGAAGCCAATCTATTCAATTAAAGTTTGTAGATCTACACCAACTATTAATCCAAGTAAGGCGGGATGGAGTGGTATATCCAAACTCACCATCCACCTCAGCGTCACCTCAATTTCTCTCTCCTCTCACTTCAACTCATTCACACTCACCATTCAACCGCAGTTGTCACTAACTCACCGTTCATACCCACTTTTTTATTTAAATACTTCTATCATAAACAAAAAACATAAATATCAACATAAATGTAAACGTACGAAATTAATAAAAACGTAAGACGTACTAAATAAAAACGTAAACGTATGAAATTAATAAAAACGTAAACGTATGAAATTAATAAAAACATAAGGTGTACTAAATTAAAAACTTTTCTACATACATTAAAACAATACATAGATAACTAAGAACTTAAACGTACGGAATTAAAAACGATACATAGATAAATAAAAAACTTAAACGTACTAAAAAACGTAAACTAATATGGCAAATTCCACTTCGCCTTGATCTCCATCCTTAGTTCTTTCATATGCGTCAGGTGGTCAGCGGATCCCCAGTCAAATGATCATATGGCTGCAGATTGAACCTAATGTCTTCTTGACGTAATAAGTTCATTTGTTGGTTCGATGATGGGTTTCCTGACAGGTAAGAACAATGGGTCACAACGGTATAAACACAATTGCGGAAGCAAAACATTCGTTTGACAGCACTTACCCAAACCCGTATGAACCTATGAGGATGCAAACAAATAGGAAAAAATAAAAACAACTCTAATCAGC
>BQNB010048276.1:2005-21056 GCA_026074375.1 Tanacetum coccineum | reverse complement strand
TTTTTAGATTTGAAGCCAACGATCGATGCCGTGATGAGGGACGTTTTGGAGTAAGTCCTTGAAACGAGTCCATGCTTCGGATAGAGATTCTCCATGATGTTGTTGGAACATCAGGATATCGTTGCGGAGTTTTGCGGTCCTTCCCGGTGGAAAGAATTGAGCAAGGAATTGGATAGTAAGATCCTCCCACGTGGTGATGGATCCTGCTGGAAGACGTTCAAGCCAATTGCTAGCTTGATCGCGTAGGGAAAATTGAAACAAACGCAGGCGTTCTTTCCTTATTTTCACCGTCATGGTCGAGTGAGTCCACAAGTTTAAGAAAATCCTTGAGGTGTTGGTTTGGATCCTCGGAACGAAGTTCGTGGAATGAGCATCTGTTTTGCACCAACCGGATGGTGTCGGATCGAAGAGGTACCACGTTGTTCCCTGCGGGGAGCTTGATATATGAGAAATCACATATCCTTTTTAGACCAAAAATGGCCCTAAAATGAATAAATTGTGCAAATTATGCTTGTATATTGCTTGTTTTGTCATTTGTGATGTGTAGGTACGGATATTGTAAATATTACATGAAAACGGTCAAAACCGGACAAACACGGACACGAGAATGAAAAGAGTGCACAAGAGCCGGGAGTTTGATAGCAAAAAGGTCAAATAGTCAACCATGGTCAACAATGATTAACCCACAAAAGACAAAATCCTAAAAATCCCAAATAAACCCTCAATGTTAAATTAATTTCACAAAAGTCCCAAAAACCCTAACACCGTTAGTCCATGACTAACGTGTTATCGTTCTTTAGGGGAATAGGTTGGGAAGGCTTAATCACGGTCTAACAGAATTCTAGGGGTTGAGAGAAGATTATTTTTGTATTTTTATATTTATAGGAAAGCAGTTAAATCTATGGTTTGAGGGGTTGGTTTGATAAACTATTAACTAAACTAATTAATAAACTAATCTACTGGTGATAATTTAATGTATTTACTTAATCATGTATTACTTATCAGATTGTTTCTCCTAATCCTATTGCCTTGTCACACTTGTGATGATCTGTGTAAGTATTTCCTAGGTCATGGATGAATTACACAAATCCGCCGTCTATTTAATATTTTGTTAAGGCAAAGCACAAGTAAGGTAATATGAAGACTATTACAAGGCCTCTAAGATTATATTAAATGCGTATGAAATACCTTAAGAGGGATCAACCATATAAGGGGAAAGGTAGTATGAATACTGGTACCCTATCGTATCCTTTCTACGCACTCGCGATTCCCTAGATGTGTCAACAGCGATATAGACAAAAGCTGGTTTTCTAAGGCCTAACGCGCACATTCATCAACAAGAAGCAACAGTAAAAGGATCTACAATCCGACTTTCATGCAATCATAAGCAAATACAAAGGAAGGTTTAGCCTCGCATGTTATAAAGGAAGCAAGAAGATAAATCAATCACACAACACATAGACATATTGAATGATGAATGATAAATAACCTTACTTGAATTAAAACAGGGATCCAAAGTAGTTAAATAAGGTTTTGAGGCCCTAAAAATAACCTATGAAGCTGCTACAAAGGCTAGGGTTCGTCTCCCTAAGTTATACAAAATTATCCCAAAAGTCACACATTGAAACCCTAAAATCGGCTTTGTATGTATAGATATATCGACGCGACGACGTCGCTTTATGCTCATGATGCCGTCGCCATGTATATGGTTCTAGATCCTCTTTAAGATGGTTACGTTGTTACGCCGTTGCCAATATCCAGACACCGTCACCATATAGATCATGACGGCGTCACTTTATGCCTGTGACGCCGTCTCCATGCTCTATAAGCAATACTTCTTGGTGAATCTTAGTGCATGTCCGTAATCTCGTCCGTTTCTTCTCTAAATGAGCCCAAGTCACGTGTATTTCCTCTCAATGCCATCCAAGTGCTAAAAACCTAAAAACAAATGATTAAGCACATAATCTGGGCATATTTGCATGATTTAAGGGGTTAAATGACCCCAAAATAGTGTAAAAAATGACACCTCATCAACAAGCTTTTCATTAACACTATCAACTGAGTACTACTCAAGTTTAGTATGATACAATCCAAAGGAAGCTACAAATGACGCTAATATATATGTTTATGGACCAAGGTGCCTTTCAAGATCCCAGAAGCTTGCCTCTATTTGTAGCACTCGACTCCGTAGCTCAGCCATCTCAAATCTTTCGGTCACTTGAAACTCCCGTAACTCTCTGACATCTTGTTTAGCAGTGTTGCAAAACAAGGTCTACAAGGCCGATTAATCGCCGATTAGACTCTACAAGGCCACAAACCTTGCCGATTAATGTAACAAGGTCAAACAAATAGGTCAACCGTGGTCAATGGCGATCAACTATGGTCAAACTTGCCAGAAACCTTCTAATCTTGTCGGACGTACCTAAAACTCACTGTAAACTTGTTTTGATCACTTACATTAACTGTTTAAATCTATTACAAGCTGTTTTTTAGAAAAAAACTTGCTAATAATTTCTAAACCATGACGGAAATACACAAAACTTGCCAGAAATACCTAAATTTTACCAAAAATGCCAATCCGGTTAATCACCGATTAATCCCGCCTTGACCGATTACAAGCTACAAGGTGGTCGCCCGCCCGGCTAACAATTCAGGATTTTTGCAACCTTGCTGTTAGCATACTTTGCTCGAAGTGGTGACCGTGTGATCCTGCCTTTCACAATCCTAAGTGACTCTCGAGTAACCACATCGTGCTGCTCTAATGATCCAACTCTAGTAAGAAGGGTCATCATCTCCTGCACGACTGATACCAAACTAGCACGCAGGGTCTCTATGTCATTCCTAACTGACTCAATATGCTCTGGTGGTGGTGGTACTGTTGTTGTTGATGGTGATGGTGATAGTAATGGTAAGGACGATCTGGATCTCTTATGAGATGAGGATGGTAAAAGTGATGGTGGTGGTGAAGATGGTGATGTCAAGAGTGATGGCGGTGATGATGATGATGGTATCTTTAATGGAAGTAGTGGATGACAAGCTGTAACAACCCGAGTTTTTGGCCGACGTTTGCTCCGATTGGAATAATCCTTTTTCGTTTCGAGCGATTTGATGAAAATCGTTATCTTTGGCTATGTCGCAAGCCGTGCTTAAGCTTTTATTTATTTAAGCGACTTAGAATTTTTAATATCTCATATTTATGCTTCGGAAGCTAATTATTTTATTTTTAGTATTTTATGACCTTTTCCTATGTTTTAGCCGAAACCGAGTCAAAAACCATTTTTTACATGATCTAACATTTTTTTATTAAATGTTTTCGCCTAAAATAACGAGTTACAAGTTTGACAAAAAGAAAAAGATTCATGGAATGATGTGTGTTTTGCAAGCTTTAAATTTATAATACTAGAAATACCGATTTTTACTAAAAACCACACATTCGGGAAGTATACCGTTCGTGTTAGTATAGCTTTAGTAAGTCTGGTCGTTCCACGGGAATTGAAGTTTTCACAGTTTGTAATTAAGGTGCTAAGGTTTATAAGATTGTCACGGATCAAATTAACCAAATTGTGCATATATAGGATTAAAGGATGATTCAAGCAAATGATTAAAGTATGTTTGTTTAGGCAATGATCACTTAGATAATAATGTGTTTGGAATAGTGTTTATAAGTTTATAAATAAAGATATCACAAGTTACAAATCCTTTCGCCTTTAAATATAACTGGTGGATTATATTGATAATAACAACAAATCTTTCGGCCTTTATAAGTTTATTATAACCAATATATTAAGTGGAATGATTAAACACATATATAAAAGAACCCTTTCGGCCTATTTTCTTATATAAAATATGTTTTACCAATTTAATAAACACATATCCAAACGCTCCATATCCAAGATCACATTATGCCCAAACAAACATAAGATTACTACTCCATAATCAAAGAAGTGAAGATCATAACAATCATATAAATTCCAGAAAACTTCATATTAAAAGAGTTATAGAAATTATACCAAATGATTACAAGATCAACGATTCGACAATTAGTTTTCCCAAATGAAAACTATTCTAAAACCCAAGCTATTGATTCCAATCGACCCGAACCCTTAAGGTGCTGTCACCACCCTTGAAATTCGTGATTAGATGATGAGGATTGATGAGAGAAATGTTGTGGAAGTGTGTGTAAAATGAGAGAAATCCTTCTCTATTTATAGGCTGATTTCGGGTAGAAGTGCGGCGCACTTGAGAAAAAGTGCGGCGCACTTAGGGAGTTAATGCACTCAGCATTTATTGGGACTTTAGCCATTTCTTTGGGAAGTTTGAACGAAAGTGCGGCGCACTTACAATATTGTGCGGCGGTTTTAGGGACTCGATCAGAAGTGCGGCGCACAAGGGAAAAGTGCGCCGTACTTTGGCATTTTCTTCTTGAGATTTGTATGTGATGATATATGATGAGATGATTTCGTCCAAGGCATCATAGGGAGGTATTTATAGGCTAGAGATAACTTGGGGACCAAGTTGGAGATGTATGTGGATGGATTTTGGACCAGATTCGTGAATTAAATGAATCTTCATAAAGTATGTTGTACTCATTTGTAAAACCGGCTATTTTGGTAATATCTCAGCAGTTGGCCTTTTTCATGGTTGTAGATAATTGAATTCTCTTTCCGTGGCCGCTTGAATCAACTCAATCCGAGTTCGTATGCTCCAGTTATGGCCAAAACAGTGGACAGGTGTCGGGAGATCTTTATCTTGAGTTTATTTCTTCGTTTAAGCTTCAATTCTTCGTGTAATCTTCCGTATTCTTCCACGACACATACCTAGAACATATAATAGCAAATATACTTGATTAAGTACCGAAAGTTCATGAGAAATGATCAAATATATATAAATAACGCCGCCGAAAACATGTATAATTAAGGCGTTATCAAATCCCTCCACACTTAGCTATTGCTTGCCCTCAAGCAATTAAAGCGAGAAAACAAGATCATTTATCGTAACGTGGAGAAAAAATCATTTTAGCATTAACAAGTGTTTACCAGTTTTATAACTTTTCAGGCATAGACATATAACAGAGCACCTCACATAGGGAAAGTGTTTGTTTTTGAATTCACACGAGTCACTCAGATAGGGTTTTATATTTGTGAAGTCACTCAATTGCACAGACATAATCTAGGTCGCTACCATATGCTTGTACTAGACACATAAACATGCCCGTTGCGGCGTGAGCACCTAGACAAAAATCTCAAAGAGGCAAAACATGATAATGATAGAGGTGAGCAGCATAACTTGATTCCATGTGCCAGAACTTTGCCTTATACTTCGAACTTTTTTTTTCTTTTCTCTTTTTTTTCTTCTTTTTTTTATAAAGTTTTTTTCATTCCAGATACTGCGATAACTAAGGTTGGCACAAAACTTCTTCTTCATCGAGGCACATTTTTCTTGCTCTTGGGATACTTTGGGGATCCCAACACTAAAAGCGAGTGCTGCAGATACATGATTACATAGAGATTTATTTCACCTCTTATCATATGACTTTGTCTATAAATTAACCTCACTGCGGTCTAGTAAATGATGATCAAGCACAAATTCTGGAGCTACTAAATTACCGAACCACTCATATAACTTTATACCAGTATCAATGTTCTAGAAAAGGCGACAAAGACCATACGTACACATCCGTAACGACGGAATAGACACATATGACTACATTCAAACCCTAACTCGAACAAGCTAAAGGCAAAAATTATCTTGGGTATCAAAGATGGATACCCGAATTCTTTAAGGCTAAATTTCTCACTAATTGTTAGTGGGTTGATTTTTGTGCTAGTTAAAATGTCAATCTGGTTGGATTTTCCTTACTAAGAGTATGCATTTTAATTTTTTTTTGGAAAAGCAATATATAAATTTTAAAATTTTCCAGAAAATATCAGTTGAAAGATTGAAAATTTTAGCAGGGAAAACATGGAGGGACATGATTAATTTTTCCTATTTGCTACCCCTCCACACTTAAGTTGAACATTGCCCTCAATGTAAGATCTGATAAATATAGAAAATAGGGAAAATTAAGGGAAAGCATAGAGAGATATAGCTGCGTTGGAGCTGTCCTTGAGTGATTCTATTACGTTCATTTTTTGTGAGGAGCGAGAGCTCTCCACACTTAAGTTAGAGCATTTTATGGCGTACAAATTGAAAACTTACGGTTGGCTCGTAAGTGCTTGGCCAAATTATGAAGGATATGGCGCCAAACGAGGCGCCAAGCATGTGTATTCTACCACATGTAATATAAGTCTCCAATTATATAAGTCTCCAAGTTTTAAAATGCACCCTCCACTCCAGCTCACCTGTTTTATTTAATCTGAATAAATAAACACAACTACGAAAACCTGTAAAATACTAAGCGCATTTTCGTAGGCACCACGGGTTGCTTTTAGCGCATGCAACAAGACTTTAAACCCCCTGGTTGTCCGTTGTGGACGAGGTTATTGTCTCGTGAGGGGTTCCAGCGACACACCCACAAAGTTAGAAAATTTCTTTTTGGATGCAACATAAATCGAGATACGCGACACACCGCGCCGAGATGGTGACATACTTAAAGACTCAAAGTTTTTTTGTTATATATATATCTATATATATTATTATATATATATATTCTATTTATATTATATATTATATATATATATAGTATATTATATATATCTATAGTATATATATATATACATTACTATATATATAGAGTAAGGATCAAATAGAAAAAACTTATAATGAGAATGATAAGAAGAAACAACACCACACATTTTCAAGTTGCACCTACAAAAATGTATGCATCTCTCCTTAAAATTCTCCTTCCTATTTAAAATGTGTGGCTAGAAATCCTTCTTATTCTTCTCATTATACTTTTTCTTCTCACTTGATCCCTTCCCTATATATATATATATATATATATTAGTGTTTTATAGGTATTATTTACTATCACTACTATTATTATTATTATTATTTTGATTTAAGATACCATAACAATATGGTTCAAGTGGGAATGATCCATATTTAAACGTTGAGGGTATGGGATTTTTGGTATATACTCACGGAATGAATATTCATTTGTTTTAACCACTTGATAGTCTCTTTTTTATGTTTTAATAGGTTTATCTTTTTCGGTTTTATTGTTAACGATGATAGGAGGAAGTGTTTGAATTTTCGAAGAATCATCAGACTTCCACCTCCCGATGGAATACGTGATTTCACTTGATCGGGTGTGAGAGTGAGGAGGAGGAGGCTATGGTCAGTACTATCTGTTTGTTCTGAAGATACGTTTTGAGATTTTGACCACTCATCTATTTTTCTTTCCATAGTTTTAATTTTAGTTTGGAAATCTTTTTCATTTTGCTTCATCTTTAGAATCATATCAATAAAATTTTTCTTGACAAATATATTTGAAACTCTTTGATCATCCAAGAATTTAGTCATTGATATTTCAAGATCTATTTTAGTTTGAGGCTCTTGGTTGACGGTTTTAGACTTTTTGTTGGGTAAAACACCGGTAGTTTTACGATCGTCGCTGTCATAGAGTTTCCAATGAACAGTTCTCATGCTACGAATACGTCTTTTGAAATCTTCGAGATCATTTCTCACATCATTGTTTTAATTCATGTATAGCGATATTCTCGAATCATTTAAGATCATGAAGGGATATTTTAAATATATTATTGGTGAGAAAAGAATCCTGTGAATTTTGGTTTTGATAACCTTCAGATTGAATGTAATTTGCTTCATGACATTCACACATCGGCGTGTCATCGTTCTTAGAAGCGTTTCCCTTTCTAAGCTCATTATATTTCTCATGCATATCTGGCAATTCTTCATTTAAGATTATAATTTTAGAATCCATAACCTTCAATTTTTATATAAATCGAGAACTATCATTATTACTTCCACTTTCATCGGTGAAGGAAACAGATTTTTGATGATGATCGTTTTGAGATTTAGTGGACCAATCATGTTCGAAAATGACTTTGTCCTCGAGAATTTAAAAAGCTTGATTCGGGCTTTTGTAGAGGAAGATTCCTCCGGCTGTTACGTCCAGGATTGCTTGAGTGGGTTCATCTAGACCATGATAGAATATTTGAATAATAGCTCATTTGGTCAGACCGTACTCATGACATTTTCGAAGCATGCTCTTGAGTCGTAACCAAACGTCGGTTAGACTTTCACATATGTTTTGAGAGAAATTTCTGATTTAAAGTAAAAGACGGTTAAACAACGAAGGTGGAAAGAATCTGTTTATAAAAGCTCTTCTTAATTGTTCCCACAATGTTATAGACTCTTATTAAGTTCGTTAAACCAGGTTTTAGCTTCATCGTACAAGGAAAAGGGATAAATCAAAAGCTTTACGACTTTGCTATGTGTTTCACCATATCTGAACATGTTGCAGATTACGAGAAATTCACGGATGTGGTCATGCGGATTGGCCTGCTGAATACCATCGAATTTATTTTCCGAATTCATTTTTAAGTGAGTATTATTGATAACAAAGTTTTCATCAACATTGATTTGAACAATGGCAGAATTAGGAGTCGATGCTACAGTCTTAGCACTTTCCCACATAGGCTGATCATCAGGATCGAGAATTATTTGTTTGGGTTCGACATCCTCTTCGGGTATATTTATGACGACAAAGTCATTAACGGAAGAATGTTGGGTTGAAGATTTGAATGATTTGATCTTGACGAATTCTTTTCGGATAGTTTTAAGTTTACAAGACCTTTTTATTAAATTTTTATTTAATTTATATATAAGACTTACTAGTTGTTTTCCAAAAGATATTGGATTTATACATACGTTAAGTATTTTGCAAAAATACATTTTTATATATATAATTAAGGCAAATAGGATAATATTCAAAATAAAGTGAATTATTTTCATATATTTTTTTATAAATTTTTTATTTATTTATTATGGGTTTGTATATATATATATATATATATATATATATTATTATTTATTATATATAGCAAATAAGGATAAATAAATAAAAGATTTTTTTTCGAATATTATGATAAACTAGATAATTACAAATACACAAGGCATATAATCAGATAAAATATAATTCCAAATGATTATAGAACCTAAGACTAGCAGATTGGGGGGGGGGGTTTGGTTTTGGTTTTTGAAACAAAATTATGTTTGTGAAAAATCTACAGAAAGTGCGGCGTACTTGGTTAAAGTGCGGCGTACTTTCTGGGTTTACAGGAAAACCGGCGCACAAATAAGATGTGTGGCGTACTTCCTGGAGAAAAATGATTTTTAGTTTCCGTTTGCAAGAAAACGGTACGGCGGGTTTGAAAATTTTTGAGAAACAAAATAGCAACAAACTATAACAACTCAAACAATTCCCGACATTGGCGCCAAAAACTTTGATGTGTGTTTTGCAAGCTTTAAATTTATAATACTAGAAATACCGATTTTTACTAAAAACATAACACTCAGGAAGTATACCCGTTCGTGTATGTATAGTATGCTTTATAGTTTGAGAGTCAGGTCGTTCCACGGGAATTGAAGTTTTCACAGTTTGTAATTAAGGTGCTAAGGTTAATAAGATTGTCACGGATCAAATTAACCAAATCGTGCATATATCGGATTAAAGGATGATTCAAGCAAATGATTAAAGTATGTTTGTTTAGGCAATGATCACTTAGATAATAATGTGTTTGGAATAGTGTTTATAAGTTTATAAATAAAGATATCACAAGTTACAAATCCTTTCGGCCTTTAAATATAACTGGTGATTATATTAATTAATAACAACAAATCCTTTCGGCCTTTATAAGTTATTATAACCAATATATTAAGTGGAATGATTAAACACATATATAAAAGAACCCTTTCGGCCTATTTTCTTATATAAAATATGTTTTACCAATTTAATAAACACATATCCAAATGCTCCATATCCAATATCACATTATGCCCAAACAAACATAAGATTACTACTCCATAATCAAATAAGTAAAGATCATAACAATCATATAAATTTCAGAAAACTTCATATTAAAAGAGTTATAGAAATTATACCAAATGATCACAAGATCAACGATTCGACAATTAGTTTTCCCAAATGAAAACTATTCTAAAACCCAAGCTATTGATTCCAATCGACCTGAATCCTTAAGGTGTTGTCACCACCCTTGAAATTCATGATTAGACGATTGAGGATTGATGAGAGAAATGTTGTGTAAGTGTTTTAAGTGTGTGTAAAATGAGAGGAATCCTTCTCTATTTATAGGCTGATTTCGGGTAGAAGTGCGACGCACTTGAGAAAAAGTGTGGCGCACTTAGGGAGTTAATGCACTTAGCATTTATTGGGACTTTAACTGTTTCCTTGGGAAGTTTGAACGAAAGTGCGGCGCACTTACAATATTGTGCGGCGGTTTTGGGAACTCGATCAGAAGTGCGGCGCACAAGGGAAAAGTGCGTCGTACTTTGGCATTTTCTTCTTGAGATTTGTATGTGATGATATATGATGAGATGATTTCGTCCAAGGCATCATAGGGAGGTATTTATAGGCTAGAGATAACTTGGGGACCAAGTTGGAGATGTATGTGGATGGATTTTGGACCAGATTCGTGAATTAAATGAATCTTCATAAAGTATGTTGTACTCATTTGTAAAACTGGCTGTTTTGGTAATATCTTAGCAGTTGGCCTTTTTCATGGTTGTAGATAATTGAATTCTCTTTCCGTGGCCGCTTGAATCAACTCAATCCGAGTTTGTATGCTCCAGTTATGGCCAAAACAGTGGACAAGTGTCGGGAGATCTTTATCTTGAGTTTATTTCTTCGTTTAAGTTTCAATTCTTTGTGTAAACTTCCGTTATTATTCCACGGACACATACCTTGAACATTCAATTAGCAAATATACTTGATTATAGTTACTGAAAATTCACGAGAAATGATTAAAATATATATAAATAACGACTCGCCGAATACATGTATAATTTTAGGCGTTATCACAGAACCTTAATTCACGAGACCACACATGGTGTCGGTTAGATGCCGAGGACAAACATCTTGGTGTTGAGAATTGTTTTGACTCATCTACGGATGTTAATAACATTGATTATATAACACGCGCGGAATTAATAAAGAACTTAATCATTGTTTATGAACAAGGTTCTTTATCATATACTTACTAATACATATAGATGTTGATCTTTTATCTATTTACTATGTATAATATACACACACGTGTGTTCTTCTATTAGACTCTCATTGGAGAGATCTAACTATGATGGATACTAAACTAAATGCCCCTACCTCTCTTTATATACTAGAGAGGCTAGGGTTTACAAGAAAACCTAGCTTTGATAAGAAGCTAACTTAATATTGCACATTAAGTCCTTGTTGTTTCATCTTTTTTCTTCATTTCTTCAGTATTTGGTTTTGTAATTATCAAATCTAATCCCAAACAAATCTTCCCCATTTGATATTACAAAAAAATCTTTCATGTATGAAACAATCTTCATAAGTTCCCATTGAAATATGATCTTCTTGTACATGTTCTCCACTTTATAATAGCTGCAAACCATATAGTCTTCTTCCCTTTTTTTAATATTTTATAGGGTCATATATTAGATAAGCAACTTTGTGAACACTTCCATTACGTGGTAACGTGTAGTTGGTTTAAACATGTTAACTATAAGCTTCCCCCTAAAAGTATGCTAACCATCTCTTGAATCACGAACTCAGTAGGCTCCAAGTGGTAATGTTTGATGAAAAATCATCTAAGTGCTAATAAACATCAATCCCTCTTATGTGACTGTTTGCCTCAGCCGGTGATATACTTGCAAATCCTTGTTTGTAACGTCAAACAAAAAGGTTACCCTTGTTACATAATTGATTAAAAAGCCATAGCATCAAATGTTTTCATAATACTCTCCAAAACAAACCATAAACTTTATCATCGTTCGAGACCCAAATGCGTCCAATAACCCAAAAAGTATGTGTCATCCGATATCGGCCAACGCTAGAGGTACAAACTAGATATATCGGACAAAACAAACGATACTATCCAAACGGTACAAACTCCAAGAAATTGAAATTTTAGGTGACCAATTTCTGGTCCAAAACTGTCACAAAAAATTGTTACTATACAGTCATAGTTTGTTGCAAAACTGTACACCAAAGCTATGTCCTTTCCTCCCATTTTTAATTAGTGACACTAATCTGTAAACACCCCCATTTTTTACATTAGCAGCGGAAGCGAATCTGGATGGTAATTTTACTCATGGTAAATCAACATTCATCAATCATAGAAAACCGGGCCAAACGAGATGTTTGTAAAAGATACATTATCATTATTTCAAATCAGAGTTTTACAAAGGCAGGTCCCAAAATTAGTTTACATACAATGTGATATGTTAACATGTTTTAGCCATCTTCGAGTACTTGCCAACTCCGATTGTCGTATATTGCTCAATAACTGAGTTAAACATGTCTAAAAGTCAACACAAAGCTTGAGTGAAAAATTTACTAGGTTTGATTATAAATAGTTTGATATTAAATCATAGTACTTATAATTGTACACACAATTATTATGAACATTTTGCCATTGTTATGATCTTGGGTCACATTATTATATACTGTTATTTGTAATAATTGCAACGAATACAATTATTATTAGTAACTGTGTATTATTGCATTATCGTCTTGTTTGGTCTGATTGGTCCATTTTCTTGTCTAAGCAGATTGCACTAACACATTATCATCAAAAGCCAATTTAATGACTTGAAGAGCTTATAATATCAACATATTAACTTCTAAAGTCAATTTAACGACTTGAAGTCATATTAATACGACTTGGGTAGGATTTATTACACTAACATTTAATAATCAGAGTCAATTTAACGACTTGAAGTTAATTTAACGGACTTGTAGGATTTATGAAAACAACCACATTAATATCAATGACACATTTTACGACTTGTAGTCAAATGTAACGTACTTTGTAGGATTTGTATATATTAAAACATTTTAATATCCAAAGTCAATGTAGCGCTTGAAGTCAATTTAACGGGATCTTGGTCAGGTTTTTGTAATAACTAACACATTAATATCCAAAGTCAATTTAACGACTTGAAGTCAAATTTAACGACTTGTAGGATTTGTAATATTAACACATTAATATCCAAAGTCAATTTAACGACTTGAAGTCAAATTTAACGACTTGTAGGATAGATAACTTAGACAACAATTGTAATGATATGTCAGAATAGCATGTAACTTGTATTTGTAATTTATAGCAGGTATCCCCCTCACGGGTTTATGAAAAGATTGAAATGCGAGACTATGAACTCACTAAGTCTTTGAAAAGTAATCACATTGTTATAAGATAAACGAGTATGTAAAAGAGTTTGTAACAAGCATGTATCCCCCTCGCGGGTTTATAAAACATGTAAATGAGTAAAAGCGAGGCTATGAATCTCACCTGATAGGTAGATGCAATAAATTTATGAAAGCGGACGACCTTATCACAATCTTATCGGGGAATGTTGATATAGCAAAATGATAATAAACAGCCACGTCACGCAACCTGAGTAAATATGTTGAGTCTTAGGAAGATTGTATACATAGAACTTATAGTTTTAAGAGTTATAAGTTTGATGAAGGTTTGGAAATTATTGTATCACCGTTCGGGCCATCATAATTCAGAAGTCATTCATTAAAACGTTTTTGAGCGAGCTACGGCGGCACTTTTCCACATGATAGGGAAACACCAACAAACTCGTATAACGTATTCCAAGATGAAACCCCTTAATATGAAGCTCCCTAGTATTGTGATATGATATAATCGGTTTTAAGCGTTTTGATTAATATCTGGAAACTTTAAGAACGAGAAGTAATTAATTAAAGTTATGTCTTGTAAGGTTTTAAAATGTTTTTATACTTTTTCCAAATGTTACATTTTAAACCCTTGAGTTTAAAAAAGTGGCAAAATATACCCTCGGAGTTTGCACTTTTACGAGTTTGGTCCTTCAAGTTTAAAAGATATACCATGTAAACCTTGTACTTTGAAAAGTGACATAATAGACCCCTATAGTTATAACCTTGGAGAAATGACATAATTCAGCCCTTTAGTTATATTGTTTAAAGAAAGTTACGATATATACCCCTTGCATGAATAATATTTACAAAACATGTCCAAATTTCCATGCAAGCTTATTTTAACATTTCAGTAGACATTTATAAGTTATAATAAACTAAAATATGAAGATTTAACGCAACGAAAGTTTAGAATAACGATTCGTTAAGCTAGGAAGCAAAACAAAACGGGTCAAAAATTTGGGTTTTTAAAACGTTAAACGCGTAGTTATAAGTTCAAATTCTTCATTAATCAATATAAGTGGTTATTATAACATTATTTTAAGATGATAGATAGATTATAACAATATTTAATCATATATAAATTTTAGTTTTAAGGAAAAATAAAATTAGAGTTTTGGGTGTACGGGTTTTTTGGATCAAATGGAAAATATCTATGAATTGAGTTATAAAATTTTAACAAGTGTGTATTTAGGGATACATATGAACATTATAAGGGTTTGTAGCAGAAGTCTGGAACATTCAAACCTGGGTTTGAGCTTCAAGGAGCAAAAATGGTGGAAATGGGTCGTTTCGGGTAGTATTTCCACTCGTACGCCTTGTATCTTGTTCCCGGGGCTTCAAATCTTCAAAGCTTCGCTTTCTTGATCTTCTTAGATGATCCTAGGATCAAATGGAGCAGAGAATGTTTTGTTCAATTAGGTTATAGAAAGAAGAAGTGGGGGATGAGTTAGAATAAAGTAATATGTGCTCTATTTATATGTTCGCAACACTTAGAGGCAAAGAACTTTGATAAACCAGGTTTGGACACATGGGGGGTTGATATGGAGAGGCTAGGGGATGAGTAAGGAAGGCTAGAATGCAAGGTGGAGGTGGTTCTAGACGTTTTAGGGGTGTTTGGTTTGATTTATACATGGCTGTTTTTGGACCGCCAACATCAGTCTTGGTAAAATGGTTGTCATTTACAAACCGTAATTCCGATGAAGCTCAAACCACCGAGCATTGTTAGATATTTGAGTCCTCTACAACGTTTAGTTTTACATATTTGAGGGTTACTATAGAAACTATTTAGAGATAATAGCCATTTAATAAAATTCCGTGCGCAAAATCGGTACTTTGCCATTTCGGCTGTAACTAATTCATCCGACGTCGAATCGGGTTGATTCCACCAGAAAAATGATCACAAGACATAGGGCTTACAACCTAGTGTTTTCACTTATCTCCAGATCCTATTGATATTTCTCTGATACTTTATGTTTTTTAGAATGATCGATATTGTGAACTAGGGCAAGTTTTAGGTTTTAGGGTTAAAACTAGATTAGGGTTTCTGGGTTTAATTATTGAATATTGTTGTTGAAATGATGAAATGATGATAGGATATGATTGTTAATGTTGTAATTTAAGTTATTACAACTTATTTGAGTGTTGGTTTGGGGTTATGATGGATAAAAACCAAGAAACAGGTCATGATTTACTATTTTGCTCGGGTTAGGGTTTCTGACTTTTGAATTTAGGGTTTTTTGAGTGGTAAAAATGTGTATGAACGGCTTATGAATAGAATAATTAAGGGTTTACACATTGTACATGGAGTGTTAGTAGTCTGTACTCAAGTGGTGATGAAGAAAAACTAGAATGAAAACGGAGTTATTTTAAAACGACTATTTTGGAAGTTCATGCTCATGATTTGTTGCACATTGTGCTTTATAAATCTTGTAATTGATTAGAGGGTTTATATTTTCAAATGAGTTGTTATATTACTTGTTCAAATGCTTTAGTAGATTTGTATATTCACTTTAGATATTAATCCTTCAGGAATTTAGGTTTAGAGGTATACGATAACGGTTTAAAGGCCCGTTTTGATATAACGTTGCAAATGGTACATTATCAGGAAATAATCCACTTTGTTAATAAGCATATTAAGATATTGACTTGACATTTTATGAATATTTGCTTAACATATATGAGACAGGTGGCCATAAGATGGTTGCTGTGTGCTCGTACTACTTTAGTTATGTAAGTTACATGACATAGTCGGATATTGACAATACAACTAATGTAATAAAGCGAAAAATTTCGCCGTATAATTATGATAATAAAAAATAGGTTTTGTATTTGATGAATATTTTGGTTGATATAGTCTCCACCCCTCCCCCCTATAGAAATCTCGTCACGAGATCTTAGTTGGAAATGTTGTAGTGATTTATTTTGGAATAGAGGTACGGTACTGGGTATGAATTTGATTTTTATGTTAGGCTAATCAAGGTCACAAGTCTACGTGTGTGATGCATTTATAATTATATTGGCCACCATAGTTATAATTACCTCCTTTCACACGTTTACTTATTTTCATGATCACACCTCTTGATGACAGCCAATAGAATTTCTTCAGATCTGATAGAACCAGGATATGAAATACTTCGATATACGGAAACCTTGTGGGTCATGGGCTCCTACATGCTTCTGCTGCGCTACTGTTGATTGTTAAAAAATCGTTATTTCATTAAAGCTTAAAAATCAACTCGAATACGAAGCTTCACAGTCTTTGTAAAATTTTCATACCTAGTGGATTGGAATCATTTGACATGTATAGATTCTTGTGTGTTTCCTTGTGATTATGTGCAATATATCAAAGGGGGGGGAATTTTTAAGAATTCGGAGTTCATTGTAATGAGTGATGTCAAGGAATGATTGTAAGAGAGTTGCTAATCTCGTGGTACAAATTTTTAAAACATGAACAAATGCGTGCTAATAGAACGCTGTAATAATGATACATGAAAATGATAATGTTTAAGGAAGGGTTTAAATGAAATTGTTTTGTATGTTATATACTTAAGCCTATTTATTTATAATTTGTCACTTACAAAAAGAAACGTTTCAACTCCTTGTAAATTGAGAATTTATAAATTCATAGTTCGGAGATTTATAATTTTCCTTATTTTCAAATAAAGAGTGAACCTATTTTTTCAATAAGATGATCATAAATCGTCTTACCTAAGCATAAAAACACGATATGGTAATGTGTAGAAAATGATATGATCATGAATTGTTAGATAATATTGAGATGTTGATTGTACTGACGCCCATATAATTGAGGATGATAATTTATGTTTCAAAGGTATGATGAGAGTATTCAGAGTTGAACATGATAGAATTGACGAGTTTTGATACCACCAGATAACAAGATGTAACGGAATTATCACTTTATTAATTCATGGATAACTTTACATATGAAACTCTAAAAGAGTTGATACTTATGCTACATATCTCGTAGCATGATTCTAGAATAAGTAACAAACGAAAAGGATTGTAGCTTGATGATTGGAGTTTTTCAGATTGAAGAAGACTCTGACAAAACTTGAATATCCTCAAGAGTTCTTTCTAGGGTAGAAATCCTAAAGTGGACAAAAGCAAGATCGGCTCTAAGTATGCTTTCTTGTGGCCCAATTATTTGCTTTTGAGCACTGATTCGCATAATGTCCTTTCTTTCCACAGGCATTACAAGTTACAGATATGGTTTGAAGATTGTTTCTAGTGGTTGGTCTTTTGTTTTTGCAGTACTTGGTCTGGTGTCCTATCTTGTTGCAAACCTGACACTTGACACTGCAAGGTCCCGTGTGATGTAGTCTACATCTTTTACACAAGGGAAGGTTTCCAGTATACCCATTGGTGGCAGTATAAGTCCTGAAGGTTTCTTGCTTCCTGTTCTGCTGCTGGTGGTGATCATTGTTACGGTTGTTATTGTTATAGTTATTCTGATAGTTGTTGTTGATGATGTTTCCCTTATCCTCAAGCTTTCGTTTACGATCATTAGCTTCTTGCACATAATCATGCTTTATTATCTGATCCATTAACCTCTGGGCTATGTTGATGGCTTCCTCCAAAGTTTGAGGCTTCGAGGCAGTAACATTTCCTTCAATACTTCTGGGTAATCCATTGATGAAGACTTCCACGAGTTTCTCGGCATTTGGTACCATGTTTGGGCATAAGACGGCTAATTCTTGGAATCTCCTAATGTAAGTCTTAAGATCATTTCCTTTTACAACCAAGTTGTAAAATTCGTCTTCCATTTTCTTGACTTCAGTTCGAGGGCAATACTTATAGCCCTTGGTTAGCTTGTTGACTAAACTTTCCTTACTTAACATATTTAGTCCCTGCACTTTATAATAGTGCTTACAGGTAGAACATTTCTTTATTTTTAACATAAAGTACCAGTAGCAAATGTCACTTTGTTTTCCTCGGCACAGTTGCTACGAGAAAATACTGATTCAGTCCGCTCAAACCAGCGAATGAGGTCAACTGCTCCTTCCGTACCATTGAAGTAGAAAGGATGACAGCTAACGAACTGTTTATAGTTTCCCGTTTTTACTATAGGAGTTCCAGTAGGTCCGGTGTTCCTGTTGGGATTACTAGCACTTGCTACTGTTGCAGCTTGTGCTTTTAGAGATGAGGAAATGCCATCAGTAATGAGTTGTTGGATGGTAGCCAAAGTTATGGCTGGTGTTTCGGATGTTAACGTCCTTTTGGGAGGCATCCTATCAACATAAGAGAACACGTAGTAAGAATGACATCACAAGTTTAGAAAGTAATAAAAGAATAATGCTTATTTTTGAATTTTTAAGCACTTAGAGGTTATGGTATGATTCATGAAGACGGAGATAATGATGCAATGATGGAGATGATGATGAAAGAGAGATAAGTTGGAAACAATAAGGTACGAAACAAGATTGCCTTTATAAATAACTTACCTTTTTACTGTACATAGTCAAGATTTGACAAGCGTTTTTATTTATACCACACATCACGTGGCTAGGATAAAACTATAACTAGTCTAAGAGTTTGTTGATTCTGAGCTGGTAGATGACATCCTAAAGATCTTCCTTATTTGTTTGGTGACGAGCTTGGATTTCCTTAATGATTTGTTCAAGATTGGAAATTATGTAGTGAGCAAAGGCAATCTTG
>BQNB010048275.1:0-42646 GCA_026074375.1 Tanacetum coccineum | reverse complement strand
ACATCACTTCATAAGGGATTGTTATGAGAAGAGATTAATAGATGTTCTCAAGATTCAAACTGACTCAAATGTTGCAGACATTCTCACCAAAGAATTTGATGTTACCAGGTTTAACTTTTTGGTGGTCAGCATTGGAATGTTAAATCTGTAGTTTCATTTGAAGAAGAGGTGTATGTTCATCAACCTCCAGGCTTTGTTGATCCTGCTCATCCACACAAAGTCTACAAGGTGGTTAAAGCTCTTTATGGTCTACATCAAGCTCCTAGAGCTTGGTATGAGACACTCTCTTCTTTCCTATTGGAGAATGGTTTTAGAAGAGGTACCATAAACAAAACCTTGTTTATCAAGAAGAATAAGAGTGACATTATGTTGGTCCAAGTCTATGTGAATGACATCATATTTGGCTCTTCTAAGAAGTCTATGCGTACTGAATTTGAAGAAGTTATGCACAAAAGATTCCAGATGAGTTCCATGGGAGAGCTTACATTCTTTTTGGGACTATGGGTAAAGCAACAAACTGATGGAATCTTCATTAGTCAAGACAAGTATGTAGCTGACATTCTAAAGAAGTTTGATTTTTGCTCCATTAAAACAGCTACTACTCCTATTGAGTCAAATAAACCCTTGATTAAAGATGAAGATGGTGTAGAGGTCGATGTGCATGAATACCGATCAATGATTGGTTCCCTGATGTATTTGACTGCATCAAGGCCAGACATCATGTTTGTTGTCTGTGCTTGTGCAAGGTTTCAAGTCACTCTAAAAGCTTCCCATTTACATGTTGTAAAGAGAATCTTTAGATATCTCAAACATCAACCCAAACTAGGGTTATGGTATCTTAAAGATTCCCCTTTTGAACTAGAAGCTTTCTCATATAGTGATTATGCAGGTGCAAGCCTTGACAGGAAATCAACAACTTTTCTTGGTAGAAGACTCATATCTTGGCAACGCAAAAAGCAGACAATTGTGGCAAATTCTACTACTAAGGCAGAATATGTTGCAGCCGCTCATTGCTGTAGGCAAGTACTATAGATACAAAACCAAATGATGGATTATGGCTTTAACTTCATGAACACCAAAATCCATATTAAGAATGAGAGCACCATCTGTGTTGTCAAGAATCCAGTCTATCACTCAAGAACCAAGCACATTGAGATTCAACATCACTTCATAAGGGATTGTTATGAGAAGAGATTGATAGATGTTCTTAAGATTCACACTGACTTAAATGTTGCAGACCTTCTCACCAAAGGATTTGATGTTACCAGGTTTAACTTTTTGGTGGTCAGCATTTGAATGTTAAATATGTAGTTACATTTGAGGGGATGTTAAATTGTAAAGTTTGTACATACTAATTTACATTAATACTGCTAGGGTATTAATGTTGGTAGATAGGTTATAGTTAGTTCAAGTTCATAGTATATTTTTCTTTTTATTGCACTAACTTTTCAGGATAAGCATGGATTTGAGGATGGATAGATGCAGTGCTGGCAAATTCTACTCATCTATGGTCTGTAAGTACTAAGTCTTAAAGTTAATTCTGGTAGTCTATACGTTAATACTGGTAGTCTATATGTTAATTCTGGTAGACTATATTAGTACTGGTAGACTAATTTTAATGCTGGTAGATGACCGTTGGTGCTGGTGAGGGAAAATTGACTTTTCTTATTTTAAATATTACCGTTAGAGATTTTTACGGCGCGTACTTCTAACATAGGTTTTCTATTTGGATAATTACTACACTTTCTTCAATAAAATATCTTTCTTTACTCTAAAGAAACTTCTTTTACACACGGTCCAATAAGAAACCTTGTTATTCATCGATAAAAACTCAATTCCCTCTCTCTACCAGCACTTAGTAATTCACTCGCATCAAACCCAGGATTAGAATTTACATTCTTACGATTTCTGTTCATCAACGAGTTCATATGGCCAACCTAAAGTACTCAGACAAGCATAATATGGTCGCTTTCCTGAAGAAACCAAATGAAAGTGTTGGTTTCACTGAGGTAGTAGATTTCCTTAAAGGTACATCTCTCAGGTATGCCTTAACTCATAATCCTACTATCTATGACTCCCTAGTCAAACAGTTCTGGCAAACTGCCACAGTCAGAACACTTGCTAATGGGACTCAACAATTAGTAGCATCTATAGACTCTAAAGAGTATACTATTACTGAGGCATCTGTTAGAAGTAAACTTCAATTGGCAGATGCTACAGGAATAACAATAATTTTAACTGATGCTGAAAATATTTGCCTAGATTAGCTACCTGGGGTATGTTACTGAGGGTAAATTAACTTTTTGGAAAAAGAATTTTACACCCCAATGGAAAATTTTAATCCATCATATTTTACACTGCTTAAGCCCTAAGTCTGGGATGTGAATCAATTCGGAGTACTTTAGTTTTTTTTTTTAACTATTGCAACTAGCATTAATCTGTCTATCTAGCAATAGGGTTTATAATTTTTCAAAAATGATTTTTGATGGGATGGTTCATAACTTAGAGAGTAATTCAAAATTTTTAATGTATCTAAGGTTTTTACAAATTATTTTGGATATTACAACTAAAAATAAAGGAAGGTATTTAGCCCCAACTTTGACCAAAAAGCTTTTTGCAAACATGAAAAGGGGTTATGTAGGGGATATTGTACCATTGCTGCCTGCTATGTTGGCAGGGGCAGCTGTGGATCAAGGTGAAGGCTCAGCACAACCAGCTGAACCCCATCACACACCTGTTGATCCAATCTCATCCACATCCCAACCACCAATTCATTCACCTCATCCATCACCACTTCATCATTCACCACCTCATTCACCTCATCCATCACCACTTCATTATTCACCACCTCATTCACCACTCCAATCACCACCTCATTCACCGCCTCAATCTCTACCTCATCTTTCACCACCTAGGTCTTATAAAGCACATCTCCCTTAAGGTAATACATCAGGAAGTGCTAAGGATAGTATGCAATTTAAAGAATTAATGATGCTTGTACCTACCTTGGTGACTAGGATTAATAGTTTGGAGAAAGAGTTGAAGGACACCAAGCAGACACTAGGGAATGCTGTGCTCAAATTGGTAAAGAAGGTGAAATCTCTGGAAAAAGCTTTGAAGAGGAAATCCAAGAAAGTACTCATATCTGAATCAGAGGGTGAAGAACCAGAGGATCAGGGGAGGAAAATTCAAGATATTGATGATGATCCTCTAGTTTCTTTGGTTAGGGAATCCATGAAAGAGAAGTCAACCGATTTTGTTACTCCTACAAAAGCTTCAGGGGAGGCTAAAGAAGAAGAAAGCAGTCCTACAATCTTGGACGCAGCTAAAACATTGTTAAAGGTTGCTTCTTAGGGTGTTAGCAAGGAAAAGTCAACTGATAAGGGCAAGAGATACATGAGAAAAGCAAGGTCTATGGCTAAAAAGATTGATACTGGATTGGATGCTGAAGAAGAGATTAATACTGGCAGAGAAGAAATTAATACTGGTATTAAAGAGGTTAGTACTGGTAGTACTAAAGTTGATTTTGGTACTGCTAGTAAAAGGGGCCAAAGGGAAGGAAAGACTCAATTGGTTGAAGAAGATATCCAGGTTACTCACAAAACAAATAAGACAAGAGGAAGCTGGATTGGAAGAGGCTATAAAGTTACAAGCTCAACTGGATGAAGAAGTTGCAAAGCAGATTCATTTAGATAAAATGATAGCTAAAAGAATGGCAGAAGAGGAAGCTTTAACAAAACAACAAAAGAAAAGAAAAGCTCAAGTTTAATTTGAAGCTCAATTTTATACTGAAGAAGACTGGGATGCTATTAGAGCCAAGCTAGAAGCAAATGCAGAGTTGACAAAAGATGTGTTGGGAAAGGATTTTCCTGAATAAGATTTTGCAAAAAGAATGGCAGAAATGGTAAATCAAAGAAAGAAACACTTTGCAGAGGAAAAAGCTAAGGCAAAGAGAAACAAACCCATGACTCAGTCACAGTTAAGGATCTATATGTCAAACTATCTTAAGAATCAAGGAACTTGGAAGCTTTCTCAGTTAAAGAAGTTGAAGTTTGAAGAAATCAAAGAAGAGTTTGATAAGTTAGTTCAGCAGATTGACACTTTTGTTCCTATAAATCTTAAAGCTACAAAGGCAAAATTGAAAAGATATGGAGAAGAGCTTCAGACAAAAACTTCAAAGAAACAAAAGATTGATGATAAAGATGTTCTAGCTATAGGAGAAAAAAGTTGTGAAGTAAGAAGAAGTAGCAAGTAAAAAAGAACAGAAAAAGAAAGAAGCAAAAGGCTAGAAAGGGTAGAAAAACTTTGAACAAGAGTGCACAAAAAGATTTCAGAAACTGATCAATAGGATCAAGTAGAAGCTATGATCCAACTCCTTTGACTCAAAATCTAATAGTGTGGGTAAATTGGAAGATATTTCAGCAAGGTCAAAGAAGTTTTTATCAATATATCAGAGCAAATGAGCTGAATACAGTCTACATTAGCATTGGAGCTATATTAAAGACTTCCATAAGAGAGGATCATAAAGAGTTTGTACAGATTGGTAATACAGAAGTATGGAAACAAATAGGCCTGAGAACGTTATGAAGAGTGTTTGGGAGTGAATCTCAGGACTATGTTATGAATCCACCTCTCAATTGCAGATGCTATTTGGAGCTTACACTTCAACAAAAGATGTTAGTTGGAGGTATATATGATAAGTGGACGTACTTGGTAACATAACTGTGGAGGCAGCACAATATAAATGTTAGTAGATAGAAATTATTCATGTTCAAATAGAAGCTGCTAAGTGGATGCTGAAAATGATAGCTTCTAGATGAAAAATAATTAATTTGATATAAACTCATGAAGATGATTTTGAGAAGCAAGCTGGGATTAAAGAAAGTGATGAAGTAAACATTGCAGTGGGCCATAGTTTTTGAAACTGTGGGACTATTAAGGAAGTGAAAGGGTTTGGGTTTTAGGCTACCACCACACACAATGGTTATCAGTTCCCCATAGCTTAATAGGCATAAGGAAATGACCTAGTCCAAAGCAAACGTCATTGGTAAAAGAACTTCTCACATCCAATTATGATTGACAGTTCTTACAAAACTGTAGTATGTAATCAATGCACCATAGTATTGCAACTAAAGTCAATTGGCTACTCCAGAGCAAATGGCTTACTGTAAAGAGATTTTCAAATCCGTAAAATAGCTGATGTTTGCCGAAAAACTATAAGTTAACAATGCACCTTGTTAACTACAATGAAAGCATTGACTAGTCCCCATAAGCAAACGACTCATGGAAAGAGCATAACAAATCCGTTGATGTGCTGGTAGTTTGCCAAAAACTATAAATAAAGCCAAACTTAGTTGGATGTTGCTGTGTAGCTGTGAAGAGAAAACAAAGTATGATCTGGTTTTTCAAAGAACATCAAACAGATCATCATTCAAGAGAAGCTAAGGACTTGAAGACATGCTTGGATACAATTCTCAAAAGCCCAAACTGAAGACAACGAAAGAAACTTGAAGTTAACAGAGTGAAGTTTAAGTTTAAGGGGAGGATAGTTAGGAATTACGTAACAAAAAAAACTAAATTAATTCTGTTAATATTATAAGTTAGTTTTCTAGCTAGTGTAATAGTCTTTAGTACTGGTAGAAGGTTAACATAGTTATTACTGGCAGTATTAATAGTTAAAACTGTTTATTAATAGTTAGTCTTCTTACGCAGAAATTATTTAGAGTTAAAGATACAGCATGAGATCTTAGGAAAAGAAAAGCATTATCTTTATAACAACGATTTGTAAAGCCTATTAGGTTTCCTTATCTATAAAAGGATCCTAGCATATCAGTAGGTATATAGTTCTACAGAAGATCATAGAGATCGAAAAGTAAGTCATAGTTTTAATTTGTAACTTTAGGCAGATTCAAAGTTTCAATATAATCAGTGTTTTGATGTGTTCATTCCTTACATTTTGATTAAATTCCGCGAAATCAATAGTGGTTTAATCTTGTTTCATCATTTGTTTACTTTAGATTTATCTAAGGCAACAAATCCTTCACAAGCTAAAGTTATGATCCATTAAGCAAGGGATCCGACATATGGGAACGAGCGGTGAACAGTGAAAAGAGGGGGTTTCCCGCCCCTTTTACTTCATATATCTTTGTTTGACCCGGGGGTTTTGGGGCATTGACTTGGCTTAGGATTTATAAAAGAAAAGAAACTGGGCTTGGGTTTGTTTTGGGCTTGGGTTAAAAGGGTAAAAGGTTTTTATAGTAAGAAACATAATGACCATTAGTCTCTTATAATAAAAGGACTAACGGTGTTAATCATTTAGGGTTTTTGGTGAAATTTTATTTAACATTAAGGGTTATTTGGGTATTTTGAAGGTTTTGTCTTTTTGTGGTTTTACCAAATGTTGAATTTAGTTGATCATAGGCTTGAATAATTCCTGGCTCTTGTGCCCTTCATTTCCTTCTCAGTGTTCGCTTTTGTCCGTTTTAGCTTTGATTTTGTCCATTTCTTTAATATTCGTACCTGTGTATACACAAACACAAAACAAGCATATATTTTCCATTTTTATTATGTTTTTGGTCTTTTGGGTTCGTTTTACAAGGTAAAATGTATGTGTAAAATAACACATACCAAATTCCCCTATACTAAGGTATTGTCGTGTCCTCACGCAATGCTATAAGTAAGCACTCAGAAAACTAAGATTATCGATCCCTCTCGACTAATTACCTCGAAAAGTAGCTAAGTATTCATCGAGGTGAATTAGAGAATCAAGAGTTTAGAGAAGCCCCATTTTTACCATTATTGAAGATATACGCTCATTACCACTAATATTTTTGTTTTTCTCTTTTTCTCATTATTATTATTATTTCAGCAACTAACTAATTTGATTTCGTTATTTTCATAACCGTTAGGGATCACAAAACAAGATGCATTTCGATCTGAAAATGCCCCCAAAAAGGATAAATTCATCGTTCTCGATTTTTCACTTGTTTCAAACCAAGCTTAAAACGAAATCATAGTTAATTATCAGTTAAGATGCTAACACTACTCATATTTGCAACTTGTGAACTTTTCACTCTCGACAATTATTATATCTTAGGTGAATGTGCTATTTTGAATTTCAACCGTGGATCAACATTTTGCAAAATTCTATGTTTCACGTTCCACCCGAGAATAATAAGTTTGAAGGCGAGATCATCCCATGTAATGACTTTCGTCTTGGCACATCCCAACCTTGCGGCTAACTGGCCAGGCTTTTGACACCCCACAGAGACTAGTATCGGGACTCACGGACCTTAGGTTTCAAAAACTCTCAGGTTTCCCGTATATACATAGCTTAAAGACTTAAAATAGAATAGTCAAAGTTTAAAAGCATATTTAAATTTATCAAAAAGAAATCTATTTATTAATTCAAACTTAATATTAAACATAACATTTATGCAATTGTAACCCTCGACCTTTTAGAGAGTGCTGAACATTCGGTTATGAGCCGCAAGATGCAACAAACTTTTAATCAGATCGTTCGGATTTTTATTTCTACTATGGGCTTTCTTTTAGAAGACAACACATCGGTAGTGAGCCCGTCAAGAGTAGTACACTTTATCAGCCCACAGTTTTAATATTAATAATATATACATTTTCTTAATATTACTTTATATAGAGAAGACTTCTTTTTGAAAAATTCAAGTATAAGTTTTAACTAAGACTAAAATTTTTGCTATATTCTACATAAAAATTATTGATTTAAGTTTAATCTCCAAAAACAGCACGTATATTAATCCGGTTAGGAGCTTATGGGAGAAAAAGCCACAAATTACATACATGAGCTCTTAAGATTTCCAAATAACCTGTTATCATCCAACTCCATTACTAAACTCCATCATTTTCATTCATCGTAATAATCGCGAACGCTTACCTAAAAGTTAAGGAACCAGCTAGAGCTCAACACGCTTTCGCGATCGAGTCCAAAATTTATTCTAATCAAACCCAGAAGTCAGAAAGTCAAAATTGTGACAAAAAACACTCATTATTTTTGAAATTTTTTTAAATTTTTTCATTTTTTTAAATTTTGGTGGTAAAAACGAGATTACGTTAAAACAACGACTGTAGGCATAATCAAATCGATAGATTCCCCCCATACTAAAACTAAACATTGTCCTCAATGTGAGATTCCCCTATACTAATTCCAATGCATATTCTTGAAATAAAGGGGTCCACCTACCAAATCTAAAGTCGTTTATTAAATATGCTAAAGATAAACATTAGTCGATAAGATTTTAGGATATCGGATTCCCTAAATGAAGCTGAGGATCTGAAGCTCGAATGTATGGATGGACAAAACCATGAACACGAGAGTCTTCAAAATTTGGGTAATCCAGGACAATAGAAATTACAAAACACGAAACACGAGAAAATAAAAAGGCAAGCCCCCTTTGACATCAATGTTAAAGAAAATAATAATAAGATAGAAACGCTTGTTTTTTGTTAACTCGATCTGAAGCTTTGACCTCGACCCAATCCCGTAATTAAGTTGTCCATGGGGGAAGACAAATGGAAAAGAAAATCTCATCGTGCTTTCATTATGTTTGGATAAACATTAAAGCACATGAAAGTTCCATCCTGATGAGATGCCACCGGCTCTAAGTGGAGATGCCGGGGTCAAAAATGGTGTCTTCACTCCCGGTGGAGAGAAGTAAAGGAGAATCTATAGGGTATGTGAGAAACGGGAGAAAAGTCCGAATGACAAATGTGAAGGAATCATCATCTTCAACATCAATCTCATCTCCCCCTGGGTCAAAACCTTCATCTTCATTAAGGTCATCAAAATTGTTTATCACAGGTGCATCGGTCTCAATGTCGAAGGTAAAACGCTCATACTCAGGAATTAGATCTTCGTTAAGTAAAGGTTGTCAAGAAAAAGATATCCCCCTCCGATTCTAAATCGCTCTCAAATACCCAGAGGTATCGAGCTTTCAAAAACAAGAAATGTATCAAGTCCTCCTCTACAAGAAAGTCACTATCCACAACTGGAATAGGAGAAGAGGAGGGATTTTCAAGCACAAAAGGAATAAACGGAGTGAGTTTCAATGCTTCGATCTTATCAACGAGAAGATTGACGTTTAATAATTTCTCACGAAGAATTTCGTCCTTGATTTGAAGAATATCATCATCAATTTCTCCTTCTTCTTCATCAAAATCGTCTTCATCAATTCCCGGTAAAATTGGATCAATAAAATCGAGTTCACCGACGAACTCCTCGGGAAGAAAATCAATCTTAGGAGATGTGATCGAAATATCTTGACTAAGCAAAGAGTTAATAAGTCCAAATTCAGCATCAAAATGATCATTATCACAAGACGGCACATCACAAATATCTTCAGAAATACCCTTAAACTCACTTGGGATTGGAACAAGGTTCTCAACACTAGACTTTTCCGTTTCCGAAATAGTGTTAAGATGCTCGTCCCCCATACTTAGAGAGTTATCGGGCTCCTCGATCGGTAAGTCGGTTGTGATTTCTTTATGCTTTCTATAAATAATAGTATACTCATCATCATCATCATCATAGAAGGTAGGACGATTCCAACTTGGACTATTAATAAATTCAGATAGTTCCTCAATAATATTTCTCACATCTTCAAGGAGTTTACTCATCAATTCTTGGATAACTTCTTGTTGATAATGCTTGTCCGTAAAGGCATGCTTAATTTCGGAAAATCTCTCCCAAGCTATCAATAAAACCTACCTTTGGTGTTTACTCCAAAAGTATACGACTTAACTTCCTTAAGAAGGTGTAAATGCTTTTCATTAAGTCTTCTCTAGCTTTCACACTTCTTCACTCGTTACTTAATGAGAAAGATGAATGATGGGATATTTAGTGGGTTAAATATGGTCAAAACCGGAAGAATTAGAATTAGATAGATTTTGGTTCATCGGTTGACACTGAAAAGTCGTATGAGAACCCCCGCATTTCTCACAACAAAGATATTGTTGTGGAAAACTTGGTGAAGTTTGTGGGTAATTATTATCGAAGTTTTGATCGAAGCACGGGTTCTCTGATTGTAAACAAACGGAACTTGAGGCGAACAATTGTAACGAGAAAGAGCATCGTGTTCCACATACCTCATAAAAAATATCGTCTCGTACCGGGGGTTGTGGAGGGTAGTCGAAAGTATTTTGAGATCATTGAAGAATCGATTTGGATTATAATCGAATGAATTTCCATCTCTTGAACAAAATCCTCCTCTTAACGGGCCTTCACACCCACAAAACAAGTGACTCTATGGCTTCCATCACCATAATGCAATTTAAACAAGTTCCAAGTAGAAGGAATAACACCAACACAGCGGACACGTACATAAGCAAAACCAATAAAAGCCATCACATGGTTGTACACCACCCCGTACACTCAACGTTGTAAAATTTACGACAATAAGAAAGAATTAAACATAATAGAGGATAAGAAGAAATAATAAAATGGATAATAGGTAACGAGAAATATTTTGGGCTTTTAAAATGAAATCTTAAGAAAAGGAATTAAAATAAAAAATATTTTTGGTAACTGAAAATTAAACGTGCACGGTAGCTCTCTAAAAATACATACAAGAAAGCGGAGGAGTTGGTAAGCGCGAGGCGCTATTTAGAATAACCCTTCTCATTTTGGGTGATGTTGATCAAACCCGCCTTAAACTTTCCTTAAAGAACGAAATCTAAAGGTGAGCCGTAACAACGATTAACAAATGGTTATTTTTATATTCAAATAAAAGAAAATAGAAGTGTAAAATACAAACGGAAAATAACTTCACGAGGAAGGTTCTTCAAAAACACTAATTTTCGAATGAAACACGATAATCGTAACACACTTCCCCGGCAGCGGCGCCAAAAATTTGATAGGCTCCGAACACACTATATATAATATAATATATAAAGGATATATTATCAGAATAATAGTATAGTAAGTATTTTTTCGTCTGGCTCAAGAAACAACTTTTAAAACCCAAAGTTGTCTTAAAAACCTCCCGGGTCGTTTTCCCTCGACGAAGCGTGAATTGAAAATCGGTTAAGTCCGTGATCGCGCGTTTTGAATGATTTTAAAGATTTTTGATTTGGGTTTTCTAAATCCTACTAAATATAAGTGAAAAGTAGATAAATGCACTAAAACAAGTAAATAAGAAACGAAAATTAAACACGTAAGCATTTAAACGTAAATCGGAAAAAAACTAGTAATTTAAAACCTAATCTTTAAGAATTAGCCGCTAAAAAAGAACTTTTGGTTTTTTTAAAGTCTTACTTAACTACAAAGCTAGTATGAAGAAGCTAGACAAAAAAACGAAGGAGATTGAGCTTGGAAAACACTAAAAACATGACGGGAATGAATCCCGTTCTTTAAACGAAAATGAAATTTGCAAGTTAAAACCCGACGGAAGCAAAACTAATTTTCCTAGAACTATATGATAAAAGAAAATTTTCTAAAAAAGAAATTATATTTTTTTGACTTTTTTATAATTTTTTATGAATTAAAAAAAACGATTTTTAAATGTAATTAAATGAGTTAAAAATACTAAACTATTCAGAAAAATTGCTGAAAAAATTATGAAAAAAGTAGCTAGCTTGAACAGTAAGGAATCTAGGCAAAATAAGCTTGTGAACACAGCTTATCGGATAAGCAGAGAAATAAGCCAAAACAGCTTATTATACTATAAAGCCTAAAATGTGTATAAAAGATAGATTTTGCAAGTATGAAATGAAAAAGACCCCAAGGCACGTTGGTTGAGTGTGTGTTGTGAGGTTTATAAAAGGGTTGAGGAAGGTTGAGGTCGTGGGTTCGAGCCCTACTCACCCACGATTTCCCTTCTTCCTTTTTTTTATTTTTTTGCAAAAACTTTTAAAACAAAGTTATAGAACAGCTAAAAATAAGTATTTTTTGTAAAGACAACTTTTTTGGAAATCACTAATAAGCTAGAAAAGAGCTTATAAAACAGACAGAAAAATACTTAAAGGATTTTGAGCTTTTTCACTAAACCAACTAGTCAGAAAAACTTTAATAAGATGAAAACAAGACTAACTAAGCTACTAACAGCTAACCCTTAACCTAATAAGCTAGAATGAACCAAATTTGAACTAATTCTAATCCCAAATAAGCACTTAAGAGAAAATTAGCTTAATAGAATGACAGTTTAGAATTAAAAGGAAATTTTGCTTTTTACTAAATTCTACTAACTAGAAACCTAAAATAAGCTAAGACTTGAACAAAGAAAGCTACACACTAACCTTAATACTAAGCCAAATCAGATAGGCTAACCAAAAATAGCAAATTCCAAAATCCATAAGCTAAAAATCACATTAAGCACTTTATAAGAAAACTTCTATAAAACAAGCAACCAGTAGACTTTTAGTTTATTTTTAAAGATAGCAAATAGATCCTATGGACTTTTGGCTTATACCCTCTTAAAGAATGACCAGTAAGCTTTCTAAATCTACTTTTAAAAAGTATTTTGAAATCTAAATAAGCAATGAAAAAGCTATTTGAAAAAAACTGTTTAAGCAGAATACACTAATTTTGGTTTTTTATAGAAAAGACAAAATGCTGAATGCAGTCTTGAAAACAGGTAGGTAAAAATAAGCTAAATTAGATCTAATATATCCTATAATCTATTTGTAAACTAAATTTTTAAGTCCTAATTACTACTTTAACTATCTGAGAATTAAGCTTGAAAGAGGCCTCTTGGCTGGCTTTTGTTGCTGATGCAGTTTACCTAAACTAAACTCAAAACCTACAAGTGCAAAACCTTGGACATTATTTGAGCATCTTTTAAAGACCAAAATAAAAGTAAAATGAATGATAAATTTAACTAGAACAAGTTTGAGCTTAAAATGCTTATACTACTAAACCTAAATCAACATTTTTATCTAACCACTTATAGCTAAATCTGCCACAACCTGATAAACTCTATATAAAAACCTTAAAACCTAAGCTCAAAACTTCCATATAGATAATATTTAAGATCAAAATAAAGGACTAACTAACCTTTGACAGCACTAACTAAAGTTAGTGCTGTCTAATGCCAAACACCCCCTTTAAGATATGTAAATGTCATTTTAAGCTAACATAGATCTCTAATCTCTTATTTTTAGCAAAAACTTATTAAACCTATGACTAAGAAGACTAATAAGAAAAAGTTCTAATCTAATAAGCCCTAGAAATAAACTCAAACCTACAGCAGTACTAACTGCTTATGACAGTAGTACTAAATACTATGAAAGCAGTTTTTACTAATTAAGAAAAAGATTTTTGCAAAATTTTTAAACTAAAGACATATTAAGCTACTTAAAAAAACAGACTAACCATAAAATAAGTAACAATAAGCAATTTAGTAGTAAAATAACCAATTAAATGAAATTAAGCTATAAAGTTAAAAATGAAATGTACCTTATCCCTTTCACCAAACAGGGATTTAAGCTGCTCAACAGAGCTTATAAACGAGCTAGCTTATGAGATAAGCTAAGAATAAGCCCTATAAGCCCATCCCAATCTGGCTTATCTTCCATTGGCTTATTCAAGACCTTTTTGAGAGAATTGAGTAATGAGCTTTATGAGCTAAATTTGAAACAGACTTTAGCTTAATAAGCTAAAGTTGAGAGAGTAAAGAGCTTATTTGAGCTTATTAGTAAGAAATTCTTAAACCAATTAACTAAAAATTAAGACAAAATTTAAGGTACAATTTAAATGAAAACAAAATTTTATTAACTTTAAAAGAGATTACACTGCTTTTTAAAAAGAAATTAGATTAAGAAAACGATAATAAGCTAAAATTAAACTACCTACTCTACTCCTACTCCTATTCCTCCATGATTTCAGTTGTGTGATCCTTCAGCTATTTATAGCAATGTGAGGAACCTTCTAGGCCTCCTATACGCTCCTCCCATCTTCTAATCATAAACATCCATCAATAACTGCCTCATCTCATCAAATTTTGATCGTTGGATGCCTTCCACGTCCTTATAGCCAATGATCTTACTGGGGATTGCCAGCGTGGCATCCCTTGTGACAGACGTGTCAGAAAAAAGGTTTCTAGAAGGGATAACTTCTACTTAAAGAAGGTTAATTGGAGCAGGGTAAATGTGGGAACGACAGCGAACAGTGAAAAGGGGTTTCCCGCGCCCTTTTCTTCTTATATCTTTGTTTGACCCGGGGGTTTTGGGGCGTTGACTTGGCTTAGGATTTATAAAAGAAAAGAAACTGGGCCTGGATTTGTTTTGGGCTTGGGTTAAAAGGGTAAAAGGTTTTTATAGTAAGTAACATAACGACCGTTAGTCTCTTATAATAAAAGGACTAACGGTGTTAATCATTTAGGGTTTTTGGTGAAATTTGATTTAACATTAAGGGTTATTTGGTATTTTAAAGGTTTTGTCTTTTTGTGGGTTGACCAAAGGTTGACTTAGGTTGACTTTTGTTGATCATAGCTTGATAATTCCTGGCTCGTGTGCACTCTTTCCTTCTCGTATTCGGCTTTGTCCGTTTTTGCTTTGATTTTGTCCATTTCTTTAATATTCTTACCTGCGTATACACAAACACAAAACAAGCATATATATTTGCTATTTTTATTATGTTTTTGGTATTTTGGGTTCGTTTTACATGGTAAAAGGTATCTGTAAAATAGCACATACCAAATTAATTTGGTATTTGCTATTTTATACATACTTTTACCTTGTAAAACGAACCCAAAAGACCAAAAACATAATAAAAATGGCAAATATATTCTTGCTTTTGTGTTTGTGTTTGTGCAGGTACGGATATTAAAGAAATGGACAAAAATAAAGACAAAACCAAGCACGGGATCGGAAAGAGCGCGGAAAAACGAGTTCAACGGTGCCCCCAGATCTTATTGGGCCAGCCCGTAACCCACTTTACAGGCCGGGCCAGCCCAAACTATCAAAGGCCCAACATAAAGTCCAAGTAAATCTGAAATATATATTAAAGGAGAGGGTGACGTGTTGTGACATCATTGTCACATGCTAGGAAATTAATTCATAATGCATCACATGCGAACGCACTTAAATTGGGAGGACAAAATTGGAAGTAGCCACGTGGGAGAGTATTTTGTGAATATCACTCAGTTTCAAGTTGCAAAAGAAATTGATCAAAGGAAAATGCTTGCGGCTTGATACTCACGTGCCACCTAAATAAATCAACTTACCTCACGTGACAGCGCACTAGGGAAATAGGGGCGAGTAAGACGAGGACATGTGTCCTTCAATTTATACATATATGTTGTGTTTTTGTTTTGTGAGTACAAAGTGAGTAAATGAAATGAATGGCTAGATCATTAGAAGAACGCGTCATTTTGTACACGTGTACGCCACTCATTGGCCGATCATCATTGCTATCCTTGTGCTCAAAGATCCAAGCCAATGATTGGCTCATAACTACACCAATGATTGGACCGAATTTACATCTTTAACCCCTTGGACCCTATATAAGGTGTAACACCCCCAAATAGGGTCACAGCGGAATAAGGATCCGGGGCGTGTTACTTCAAGATCAACAGCACAAGATATATATAAGAACGACACGTACCTACTTATTTCGAAAGCTTTATGTAATTATGTAATGAATATCATTTGAAGTGATTAAAGATCTCGTTTTGCTTCTTTGTTTGCTTATTCTCTCGTTAATCTTTGTTTTCGTGTGGCTTATCCTATAAGCCATTAGCTCATACTTAGTTTCTTAGCCTATTTAGTCTTAAATCTCCTTTAAAAACTATAAGTCTACTCCTATAAGCTCTCTAAAGGTTTAGTTGAAATATTCTTACGTTCTTAAAGATTTTTCGAATAATAAGCTCAAATAAGCTCAGATTTGGCTTATCGGCGTGCTTAAATTGTTTTACTTTTTCAGAAGCTCATCTTTTCTGATTTGAAAAGCTTCTAAATAACTTATTCGATTTAGTTTGAGCTTAACTTCTTTAAACGACTTTTCGTTGGCGTATGTGCTTATTCATTTTTAGTATTGAATCATTCATGTGTTTTTAGATTAATTAGGTTTATAGTTGTTGTTTTTGATTTCTTATTAATTTAGTTTTAAGCCGAATTTAATTAGTTTGATCCTTATTGATAAAAGTAGTAGATCTTATTATAGCATTCTTTTAAATCGTTGGTTTTCTAGCCTATTTCATATGCTCATGTGGACTTCAAATATGTTATGTTTTTATCGATAGTGCTTATTCCTTCATATAAAAAGGTTGTAGAGAGCTTAGGATTGTTGTGGCTTATGTTTGTTTGGTTTGGCTTATTTGAAATTAGAGTTATGCAAAGTGATTTTTTTACACTTGTTTTTAATTTCTTCTGCTGGTTCGTGTGGTTTGTAGAATTTTCATTTAGTTTAGATTAATTAGTCTATTTGTTTTGGCTGCGATTTGATTTCTTGGAAACAATAGGGCTACATTTGTTCGGTTTATAGAAATCTCATTTGGCTTACATTAGATAACATTGTTAGCCCCAAATTTAGCTTAACTGAGCCAAGTATGATTAGATTGGGCCACTTGTTAGTAAGATATAATGCATATAATTGAAAAGTGTAATTATTGTGATGAACGATTTGTTTATTATTAACAGTTTGTTACTTTGTGTTTTATTTTTGGTACCGGTCAACTCATGAGGCGAGGAGCTTACGGGTTTATTTAGCTAGACCAAATTTGACTATTTGTTTTTAGCTAAATAAATCAGGTGGTTATTGTTTAATTGCGGTTCTTTATTTCGGGTTCTATTTTCTATTCTCCTTTCAATATTTAGAATAGAAATATTTATATCGATTATAAAATAAGATTGCCTATTTATTTTTTCATGCTTATTGTAACTTTTTTAGCTTTTGATTTATAACGTTTGTCATGTTTAGTTAGTTGATTTATTTAGTGTTTAGAAATTAGTGCGGATTTAAAATATGATTAGAGATTATCAATTTGCGACATTTATTTATTGTTGGTTTTTACACTTCTTTATATATTTTATATTTTATTATATATTATATATATTTACTGTGTGAATCCGGCACGATCACAACTCCTCTTTCTTAAGCAACTCTAAGATTAGCTTAAGGTGCTCTTCGTATTCTTGCTTGTTCTTTGAATATATCAGAATATCATCAATAAAGACAATCACGAATTTATCCAGATATGATTTGTATACCCGATTCATAAGGTCCATGAATACGGCAGGTGCGTTTGTCAAACCAAATGACATAACTCGAAATTCGTAATGGCCATAACGAGTTCTGAAGGCAGTCTTCAGAATGTCTTCTTCTCGAACCCTCAATTGGTGATAACCTGACCTTAGGTCGATCTTCGAGTAGACACTCGACCCTTGAAGCTGATCAAATAAATCATCAATTCTTGGGAGCGGATAACGGTTCTTCACCGTTAGTTTATTCAATTCCCGGTAATCAATGCACATCCGGAATGATCCGTCTTTCTTCTTGACAAACAAGACCGGAGCTCCCCAAGGTGAGGAACTGGGTCTTATAAAGCCTTTGTCGGATAGCTCTTTCAGTTGCTCAGATAACTCTTTCATTTCGGAAGGCGCCAATCGATAAGGTGCCCGTGCTACAGGTGCAGCACCAGGTACCAAATCAATTTGAAACTCCACTTGTCGAGTCGGAGGAAGACCCGGCAAGTCCTCAGGAAATACTTCGGGAAAGTCTTGAACTATTGGTACATTCTCAAGTCACTTCTTCTCCAGGGGATGCGAACAATCTTCTCGGCACACACAATGACCGCTTGGTACTTCGCCAACCAATCCATACCGATTATAGCATCGAAACTACCAAGTTCTACAGGCATTAAGTTTATGTTGAATGGGTGGTTTAGGAAGTTTAATGTGCAACCACTAAGGATAGTGTTTAACCCAATTATTCTCCCGTCAGCTAGTTCGACATCATAATAGTGATCTAGGGTAGATGGCGTGATGTCAATTTGGGAGCTAAATGTAGTAGACACAAAACTTCGATCGGCACCCGTATCAAATAAGATATAAGCATAGCGGTTGTTTAGAAGGAACGTACCCGCAACGACATTGTCTGGGTTTGCCCCTGCATTTCCAACCACATACACCTTCGCTGGAGCCCTGTCATTCCCAGCTTGATTACCACGGTCATTGTTTCTCAGTCTTGGGCAGTTTCTTTTAAAATGTCCTTGAGCTCCGCACTCATAGCAACCGTTGCCCTTCTGATTATTGTTGTTGTTGTTGCGGTTGTTGTTGTTGTTGGCAGGCCGGATTCTACAGTCCTTGGTCGCATGGCCAACCCTCTTGCAGTTACTGCACTTGGGTGGACAAGGACCTTCATGATTGTAATTACACTTGGAACACAGAGGTTTAGACCCGGCGTATGGTTTCCTGTCACTATTGCCTGCAGTGTAGGCCTGGCCTGTGTTCTGCCTCTTATTCTGTTGGTTTTGATTGTTCTTGGAAAGATCATCATTCTTTCTTTTCCTTTCTGCCTGACGTTCAGCATAGGCATGGGTCTTATCCTCCATCAACTCAGTTGTAAACTCAATAACTTCTTGCATGGTCTTTGATTTTGATGCCTTTACACTGCCAAGTATCATATCGGGCAATCCACCGATATACTTTTCAATCTTGTCTACCTCTTCTGGGAACATTCTGGAACACATCAAAGCTAGTTGCTGAAATCGTCGACTATAGGCCACCACATCGGTGCCCTTGACCTTAAGATTCCACATCTCAGTCTCAATCTTCTTGATCTCACCCCTCGGGCAGTATTTATCAGTCATCATTTTCTTCAGTGCTGCCCATGGCATGGCATGAGCTACTTCTGGAGTGGTGGTCTTAACATGGGAATTCCACCATGTAAGAGCATCGTCTTGCAGAGTGCAAGTCGCGAATTTGACTTGGCTAGTTGCTGGGCAATTGCTAATGCTAAACACAGATTCCATTTTCTCAAACCATCGAGTGAGTCCGACGACTCCCTCAGTGCCTTTGAAGTCCAAAGGTTTGCATTTTAAGAATTCAGAGTAAGAGCATTCGCGAGCAGCTTGTGCTGGCCTTGGTACTGAACCATTGCTGTCGTAGCCATTCCTAACTCTGCTTGCTTCTGCTTTAGCCATTGCAGTAGCAACTCCTTGATTAATTAAGGCCTGAAGTTGTGGCTTAGTAACAGTTGTGGTTGTTGGTGCCTTTGGGGCTGGTGTGACTGGTGTTGGTGTTGCATCTTGGTTTAACCTCGTGAGCCTTCCTCTTGGTACAATTTTCTTAAATCACAAGAAAATACAATACCCGTTAGATTTCAATACAATCATAACGTAACATAACATATTCATCATAAATAAAATAAGATCACATCGCACTGTGACCAGAAGAAATACTTATATAAGAGTATATTATATAAGGCACTTATTTTTTGTAATTTAACGTAATATACTTAGAACCACGTATATCAATTATGAATGCATATAGTCCCACTAATGCAACATAATATCTGTCATAAAAACCCGTTTTATGAAGGCAGTGTTTGAAAACGGTTATAGTCCAGCAAAAACATTTTGACCTGGTTCTCTATAACCTTGGCTCTGATACCAATCTGTAACACCCCCAAATAGGGTCGCAGCGGAATAAGGATCCGGGGCGTGTTACTTCAAGATCAACAGCACAAGATATATATAAGAACGACACAAAAAGTCGTTTAAATTGATACATTGGATTTAATTAAAAGACATATTACAAAAGCTTATAGCTTCACTTTGTTCCTTTGTTTAATATTACAAAAAGATGACATACGATTTCCCAACATATGAGATAAAAACGTCTTTAAGCGTGCATCCCAAAACGTAAACCCAATGATCCTTGGCCACCATCGTGCCTATTGATCCTACCTGAAAAACATTGCTTAAAACGTCAAAAAAAATGTTGGTGAATTCATAGGTTTATGTATTTAAATTATGCAGGACCACAAGACTTTCTCGTGATGTTACAACATATGCAAACAATCACAATACCAGTCGATAACATTTACACTAAGCTCATAACACTGAGCTCTGACATCTTTGTTCGCCAAAATTTTGCTACTCAGCCCGAAATGATGTTTGTTTAACCCGACAACATTCCCCGATTCCGACATGCTATAACGTTCTTCCCGGTGATAGCTAGTCACTCCGAACGGGGAGGTGTTTCCCAAATAGATCTATTAAATAACATTCGGCGCAACATAATGTTATTTCCCAACTACAACTTTGCAATTGACAGCTCATGATAATGGGTTAACTTTGGGTTATCGCTACCTTAGGCAAAAATGTAATTCAATGCAAAAGAATCCACTTGCGTCCCTATTTGTAAAAACAAAGCTTTTGTTTCACCCCAATAATAGTAAATCCGTAAAACTGTAAAAAGTGTGGGGTTGAACTGCACCTTAAGTGAGTGATCTGATTAATTTATATCAAGTGTGGGAATGCTCCGATTATTCCTCGAATGCAACCTAATTAATATAGGTCGTTATATAAGTACGAGTACTTAATTAATAACATTGGAATTAATCTTATAGTTGATACATCGTAACTATCGTTGGGCTATCATAAATCAATGAGGTCATGACATGACGTACGAGAGGAGTTAGGAAACTTGAAATCGTAAATCCAACAATCGTCATACGCCATCCGAAGAAGGCCTCATTATGTAGAGTGAAACTCCCTCAGTTTTTAAAAATATAGAACTTCTGATCAACTCACGTTAACTATTCCTATATAGCATAATCACGAACTATTATTGTGGTTAAAATAATAGATCATAAAGGAAAACGTTTTATAAATTTACTTTTCGTAAAAATGACCCTAACAATTTGGTCGTTTTAAGTACTGTTGTTGCTCGCGTTTTTCTTACGTTCCAATCTTCGTAGTAGAGGATGACAAAATATTACAATTTCTGGTTTTGATATTCTTGTGATGAAATAGCGATTTTCTGTTCACGACAGCTATTTGTCGTTTTTGGGTTTTAAGTTAGCGTTAAACTTGTAATCCGTGTGCGACTTACTCCTATAATCCATTTTAATCCCGATTTTAGTGATTCCTTTGAGTACGTCTTTGTTATTAAAAGATGTATTATATTTTATAAAGTTGGGTCCGCTGATGAATAGTACTTTTACTGTTCATAGTTTATAAAATTACTTTTATAAACTTTAATTATCGAAAATGTCGTAGTTTATTCGTTATAGTTCCATTTTTAGCGATTCTTTCGAGTACGATCTCGTAATTAAAAGTCTATACTCATTATATTAGATGTTTTACAAAACATAAGTTTCCTGAAATGAATAGTGATTTTATAAAAATAGTTTTTTTAAAAAGTATTTTCGTCGTAAACTCTGTAACTAAGTATCTTTTTGTTGAAATCGGTTTTTTTTTTCGAGTTTCTTATCATTTTGGACTCGTCATGAGGCGTATTAATTATATATGAGGTCAAACCCCCACTGTATGAAATTCGAACCTAAAACAGCATTGTAATTATCCAAAATGTATTCTTTTATAAAAAGCTGTGTTTTATTTAACTGTATAAACCAAATTTATCTTAAACATGTTTATACTTAAACCATATGTTAACATACTTTTTACATTCATTTTTCCATTGATATATATAAACTATTATGAATAAGAACAATGTGCATAAAAATTCATAACATATAGTGAAAAACTCTTTTACATATTAAAAAGTCCTTAGTGGTGATTTAGCCATATATAACATATAACACATAAAATAATGATAATAAAAAGTATAAAGGAATTAGGAAGACCTTAGGGATGATGTGTGAGATGAGAAATAAGTGCTAAACCCGAGATTAGATTCAAAACCAAAGCTTACAAGCTTATAAACCCTAGATTAGGTTTGAAACCCTAATCTTCCCTTTTCTTCCTTAATCTTTGCAAATGAAGAACCAATACTTGTAAACACCTTAGTGTGTCTTAGGATTGATGTGTATAGGCTTGTATGGATTGTAGAAATTTTTTGTATGATTTGCTTATGGTTGTTAAATGAGCCGTGGGTTTTGAGCTTAAAAGGGAGAGAAAGAAAGAAATTTTGGTAAGTATAAAGTGTAAGTAAACTTCACATATGAAGGCATGTATTTATAGGAAGAGTGAAAAGATATTTGTAGTTGCATTGTTTGACTAGAAAGTCCAAGGGGGAGGGTTGTGTTAGGAAGTGGGTTCAAGGGGACAAAAGGGGAGGGAAACAAGGGTTTAATGGTTATGTTTAATGGTTCCCTTAAGTAGGAATCATCCCATGATAACAAGGAAGGATGTTCCTAGCTTATTTTCTTTTATTTCTTTTTAGTTTACTTGTGTAATTATAAAAGAAAATGTGTAAGTAAACTTTTGTATAAAATGTAAAGTGTAGTTTTTATATAAAAGTATACTTTGTAAAGTCTTGGTATTTTGTAAAGTATTTGTTATCTTGTATATACATATGAGACGTGTATAAATATATACATATGCATAAAGTTTTATAAACTTCGATCATTGTATATAAACGTAGGTATTTGTTGAAGCGTACGTTAATTTTTAGGGTTTCCGGGAAAACCTAATTGTCATTTATCGCGAAACGTAAACACTTTCACGTATCCGATAAAATAACTTGTGTAGTGTTGATAATTATACTCAAAATATTTCTTAACCCTTGTTTGATGTATAACAAAATTGGCTTGAGGCCCGTTTACGTTTAATGATTATTTCTTGCTTACGCGATTCTAAACTTAACGATTCCATTAGAGAAACATACGCTGGTACATACAAAAAAAAAATAAATAGTGACTTTTATTAAGGTCGTACCACTGTCCTAAAACACGGGGTGTTATAGTCTCCCCCGGTTAGCTGAGCCTTGTCCTCAAGGCTTAAGACGCAGCACTTGACGACGGCCCGGTCTTTGAGAACAGATGTGGGTATTTCTTCCGGAATTGATCTTCGCGTTCCCATGTAAACTCTAGACCTCTCTTAGAGTTCCATCGAACCTTGACTAATGGGTTACGGCTTCGCTTCAACCGTTTAACTTCACGATCTGTTATATAAGGCATCACGCTCCCCTCTATTAAAAAAAAGTTAGTTAGTTTTTTTTATTTTTTTTTATTTTTTAGTTTTTAGCTTTTAAAAGTTTTTGTATTAGCTTATTCTTGTTTTCCAGCTTATTGTACCTACTTATTTCGAAAGCTTTATGTAATTATGTAATGAATATCATTTGAAGTGATTAAAGATCTCGTTTTGCTTCTTTGTTTGCTTATTCTCTCGTTAATCTTTGTTTTCGTGTGGCTTATCCTATAAGCCATTATCTCATACTTATTTTCTTAGCCTATTAGTCTCAAATCTCCTTAAAAGCTATAAGAACTACTCCTATAAGCTCTCTAAAGTTTATTTGAAACATTCTTCTTAGTTCTTAATGATTTTTCAAATAATAAGCTCAAACAAGCTCAGATTTGGCTTATCGGCGTGCTTAAATTATTTTACTGTTTTCAGAAACTCATATTTTCTGATTTGAAAAGCTTCTAAATAGCTTATTCGATTTAGTTTGAGCTTAAATTGTTTAAACGAGTTTTCGTTGGCGTATGTGCTTATTCGTTTTTAGTATTGAATCGTTCATGTGTTTTTAGCTTAATTAGATTTATAGTTGTTGTTTCCGATTTCTTATTAATTTAGTTTTAAGCCGAATCTAATTAGTTTGATCCTTATTGATAAAAGTAGTAGATCTTATTATAGCATTCTGTTTAAATCGTTGGTTTTCTAGCCTATTTCATGTGCTCATGTGGACTTCAAATATGTTTCGTTTTTATCGATAGTGCTTATTCCTTCATATAAAAAGGTTGTAGAGAGCTTAGGATTGTTGTGGCTTATGTTTGTTTGGTTTGGCTTATTTGAAATTAGAGTTATGCAAAGTGATTTTTTTACACTTGTTTTTAATTTCTTCTGCTGGTTCGTGTGGTTTGTAGAATTATCATTTAGTTGAGATTAATTAGTCTATTTGTTTTGGCTACGTTTGATTTCTTGGAAACAATAGGGCTACATTTGTTCGGTTTATAGAAATCTCATTTGGCTTACATTAGATTAAATTGTTTGGCCAAATTTGCTTGAACCGGGCCAAGTATGATTAAGATTGGGCCACATTGGTTTAGTAAGATATAATAGCAGGAATTTGAAAGTGAATTATTGTGATGAAAGATTTGTTTATTATTAACAGTTTGTTACTTTGTGTTTTATTTTTGGTACCGGTCAACTCATGAGGCGAGGAGCTTACGGGTTTATTTAGCTAGACCGAATTTGACTATTTGTTTTAGCTAAATAAATCGGGTGGTTATCATTTAATTGCGGTTCTTCATTTCGGGTTCTATTTTCTAATCTCTTTTCAATACTTAGAATAGAAATATTTTATCGTTTTATAATATGTTTGCCTATTTGATTTTTGCCATGCTTAGTGTAGACTTATTTTTATCTTTTGATGTTTTTCAATTTTCTTGTATTAGTCATAGTTTAAAGTAGTTTCAGTAATTTTTCAGAATTTTTATAAATTATTTTGCTATTTTTAATTAATTTTCTAGATTAAAATCGTTTTTAATTCATAATAAATAAAATAAAAATAAAAAATATATAATTCTTTTTCTAAAAATCATTTTTAGTCATTTAGGATTTATTAAAATTAAATTTACGTTCGTAGGGTTTAAATTTGATGTACTTGCTCGTGTAGTCGCGTTTTTAATTTCCGTTTATGTTTTTATGCTTTCGTGTTTAATTGTCGTTACTTGCTTACTTGTTTTTATGCATTTATTTTCTTGTCATTTACAGTTAAGTAGGATTTAGAAAAAACAAAACCCAAAATATTTTTACCCATTCAAAACGCGCGATCACGAACGTTACTAAATTTCAATTCACGACTTCGTTGAGGAATAAACGACCCGGGAGGTTTTTGATATAACGATTTGGTTAAAAGCGTTTATCTTAAATCCGACGGAAAATACTTACTATACTATAATTGACTAATCCTTATACTATATATTACGTATACGTATTCGGAGGCGGATCAATTTTTGGCGTCATTGCCGGGGAGGTGTGTTACGACTATCGTGTTTCGTTCGAAGATTAGTGTTTGAAGACCCTTCCTCGTGAAGTTATCACTTTCAATTGTGAATATTTTCTTCTTATTATAAACATATAAAAATATTTTACACTTTTATTTTTATTTTCTTTTATTTTAATATTGAAAATAACCGTGATGTTAATTGTTAAATCGGCTCACCTCTAGATTACATGCTATAAGGGAAGTTTAAGGCGGATTTGATCCTAAGAACATCACCCAAAAGGAGAAGGGTTATTCTAAATAGCGCCTCGCGCTTACCAGCTCCTCCGCTTTCTTGTACGTATTTTTAGAGAGCTACCGTGCACTTAACTTTCGGTTACCAAAAAGATTTTTTTTTTATTTTTTTCCTTTTCTTATGAATTATTTTCAAAAGCCCAAAAATATTCTCCGTTACCTCTTATCCGTTTAATTCTTTCTTCTTATCCTCTATATTGTTTAATTCTTTCTTATGACCATCATTAACCGCAACGGAGTGTATGAGTATGGACAAACCAAGGTTGATGGCTTTGTTTGTTAACTTAAGTACATGGTCGCAGTGTGGTGTTAATCTTCTACTAGCAACTTGTTTAGATGCACATATGGTGATGGAAAGCCCAGTCACTTTTGTGGATGTGAAGAGCCCTAAGAGGAGGATTTTGTTCATTTTGCGCTTCAAGAGATGGAAATTCATTCGATTATAATCCAAATCCAAACTCTTTCAATGAATCTCAAAATTTTTCCGACTACCCTCCACAACCCCGGTACGAGACGAATATTTGTGAGTTATGTGGAAACGGTGCTCATTTTGGGGTTATGAATTGTTTTACCCAAGTTCTGTTTGTTACAACAGAACTAATGTTTCCAATCAAAACTTCGATAATAATTTTTCACTAACTTCACCTAGTTTTTCCACAACAATACCTTTGTTGTGAAAACTGCGGGGGTCCTCTTGCGACTTTTCAGTGTCAACCGATGAACCAAGATTTCTATAATTCTAATCTTTTTGGTTTTGACCAATTTCAACCCCCGCAGTTTCCCGTCAATTATCCTCCTCAAAAGACGAATAAAGAAATTTTGCAAGCTCGAGAAGACTTAATGGAAACCATTCAAGCTTTTTAAAGGAGTATGATCATAAACCTCCTGAAGAAAAGTGCATGGCTTTATTGTTTGGCAAGGAGAGATTTCTTAAGATTAAGCAAGTAGTGGAAGAAGAGAGAAACACTGATGTCTATGCATATTTGCTTCTTAAACTATTTGAGAATACAATTCTTAAAGGAATTCAACCAAAGCAGGAGGAATCGGCAGTTCAAAGTTTTACTCCATATGTGAATTTTTCTATGATCAACGATGTGGAAGTGTTAATGAAAGACATATATACCTTTTTAAGGAACTTTAGTCGTATATCTTTTGGAGTAACACCAAAGGTTATATTGATAGCTTGGGAGAGATTTGGTGAAATTAAGCATGCTTTGACGGACGAGCAATATCAACAAGAGGATATTCAAGAATTGATATAAACCTCTAAAGATTTTGCAATTATTAGTGAAAAGCCATCAGAATATATAAATAGTCCAATCCTTGGATACGTCTATTTTCTACGACAATGACGATGTAGTATACTATTATATATAGCAAGCCTAAACCAAACACAACTGACTACCAATCATGAACCTGATTATTTCTCAAATGGTGGATGACACTTACACTATTCCTATGTTTAAACCTTATCCCAATCCCAAGTGTGTTCGAGGGCATTTCCGACGATGCGTGTGATGTGCCCTTTTGTGAAAATCCTTTCACTTTTGATGCTTTGAAAGATCATTCTGAGATTTTATCTGATTTAAACGATGATGATACTTCGAGTGATGACAATGATTTTGAGGACATCGAGTACGTTAGCTTAGAGGAGGTGAATGATGTTGATCAAGAAGAGAACGAGTTTGAATTAGAAGATATTCTTCAAATACAAGACGTTATTCTTCGTGAGAAATTATTGAACATTAGTCGTCTTATTACTAATATCAAATCTTTGAATGATAACCATACTCCTGATCGTGTGCTCAGTAACGCTTTCCTTAGTCCCATCTTCGTCACGGATAGTAATTCGTTCTTTGAGAAGTACGATACTTCTTTCTCTTTTTCGGATAACTCTTTACTTGGATTTAAGACTTTTAGTGATCATACCGAAGAGATGAGAAGTGACAGTACCACTACTCATGCTAATAACTCTCTTCCCGAGTATGATTCGTTTCTTTTTGAGGTTGAGCCCGATCAGGGAGGGTTGACTAGCGTTGTTATGGATGAGATTTCTGATAATTTGACAAATGATCCTCTTTTGGAACTTCCCGAGTTTGGATCATTTCATTTTGGTCCGTCATTTCCTCGTCCTCCTTCGAAACCACAAGATGTTGAGATTTGCTTAAATTTCGAGCCCGATACGCCTGTGATTAAAATTTTTGATGAGCTTAATGAAGACGAATGTTTTTACCCAGTGGGAGGTGAGATTGATTTTTCTCAAAATGTTTAAGATGACGATTCCTTCACATTTGTCATTCGGACTTTTCTCCTGTATCTCACCTACCTTGTGGATTCTCCTTTACTTCTCTCCAACGGGAGTGAAGACACCATTTTTGACCCCGACATCTCCACTTAGAGCCGGTGGCATCTCATTGGGATGGAACTTTAATGTGCTTTAATGTTTATCCAAACATTAATGAAAGCCCGATTGAGATTTTCTTTTCCATTTGCTTCCCCATGGACAACTTAATTCGGTCGAGTCAAGCTCGTGACCTCTTAACAAAGAACAAGCGTTTCTATTTTTCCTATCATTTTCTAACATTGATTAGGGCTTCCTTTTTCTTTTCTTTCTCGTGTTTTGTGTTTTCTGATTTCTATTGTCCAAGATTGCCCGGATTTCAAAGACTCTCGTGTTCATGGTTTTGTCCATTCATACATTCGAGCTTCATATCCTCAGCTTCATTTAGGGAATTCGATATCCAAATCTTATCGACTAACGTTTATCTTTTGCATACTTAATAAACAGCTTTAGATTTGCGTAGAGACCCCTTTATATCAAGAATATGCATTGGAATTAGTATGGGGAAATCTCATATTGAGGACAATGTTTAGTTTTAGTATTGGGGGGGGGGGAATTTATTGATTTGATTGTGCCTACAGCCGTTGTTTTCACGTAATCCCGTTTTTACCACCAAAATTAAAAAAAATGAAAAATTTTAAAAAATTATCAAAAATAAAATAAGTGTTTTGTCACAATTTTGACTTTCCTGCTGGGTAGAATAAGAATAAATTTTGACTCGATCGAGCTTGTTGAGCTCTAGCTTGTTCCTTAACTTTTAGGCTAAGCGTTCGCGATTTTTGCGAAGAACGAAAAATGATAGAGTTAAGTATGAGTTGGATGCTAAACAAGGATTATTTGGAAATCTTAAGAGCTCGTGTATGTAATTTGTGGCTTTTTCTCCCATAAGCTCTTAACCAGATTAATAATACGTGCTATTTTTGGAGATTAAACTTAAATCAACAATTTTTATATAGTATATAGCAAAAATTTAGTCTTAGTTCAAACTTATACTTGAATTTTTCAAAAAGAAGTTTTCCTCTATATAAATTAGACAAAATTAATATATTATATATATCTATATATATATATATAATATTATATATATAATTATATAAAATATAAATTATATATATATATATATATAATATAAAATATATAGTAATTACAATAAAACCGGGCTGATAAAAGTTTAAACGTTAATACCTTTTGCCCGGCTCACAACCGATGTGGTATCCTTCTAAAGAAAGCAACATAGTAAATAAAACTCCGAGACATGATAAAAGTTTGCCTGCATCTTGACGGCCTCACTAACCGATATGCAAGCCTTCTCAAAAGTCGAGGGTTACAATTTTGCATAAAAATATATTTTGAATTATAACTAGATCTCTTCTTATATTAAATTTAAATATGTTTTTGAACTTTTGACTATTCTATTTTTATGTTTGTAACTACGCTATGATTTAAAACGGGAAACCTGAGAGTATTTAATCCTAAGGTCCGTGATCCCGATACTAGTCTCTGTTGGGGTGTACATAAAGCCTGGTCACGTAGCCGCAGTTGGGATGTGCCGAACGAAAGTTGCACATGATATCTCGGCCTTCAAACTTATTATTCTCACTTGGGTGGAACGAGACACATAGAATGTTGCAAAATTTGAGCAGGGTAAATGTGGGAACGACGGTGAATAGTGAAAAGGGGTTTCCCGCGACCTTTTCTTCTTATATCTTTGTTTGACCCGGGGGTTTTGGGGCGTTGGGTTAAAAGGGTAAAAGGTTTTTATAGTAAGAAAGATAACTACCGTTAGTCTCTTATAATAAAAGGACTAACGGTGTTAATCATTTAGGGTTTTGGTGAAATTTGATTTAACATTAAGGGTTATTTGGTATTTTAAAGGTTTTGTCTTTTTGTGGGTTGACCAAAGGTTGACTTAGGTTGACTTTTGTTGATCATAGCTTGATAATTCCTGGCTCTTGTGCACTCTTTCCTTCTCGTATTCGGCTTTGTCCGTTTTTGCTTTGATTTTGTCCATTTCTTTAATATTCTTACCTGCGTATACACAAACACAAAACAAGCATATATATTTGCCATTTTTATTATGTTTTTGGTCTTTTGGGTTCGTTTTACATGGTAAAAGGTATGTGTAAAATAGCACATACCAATTTAATTTGGTATTTGCTATTTTATACATACTTTTACCTTGTAAAACAAACCCAAAAGACCAAAAACATAATAAAAATGGCAAATATATTCTTGTTTTTGTGTTTGTGTTTGTGCAGGTACGGATATTAAAGAAATGGACAAAAATAAAGACAAAACCGAGCACGGGATTAGAAAGAGCGCGGAAAAAAGAGTTCAATGGTGCCCTCAGATCTTATTGGGCCAGCCCGTAACCCACTTTATGGGCCGGGCCAGCCCAAACTATCAAAGGCCCAACATAAAGTCCAAGTAAATCTGAAATATATACTAAAGGAGAGGGTGACGTGTTGTGACATCATTGTCACATGATAGGAAATTAATTCATAATTCATCACATGCGAACGCACTCAAATTGGGAGGACAAATTGGAAGTAGCCACGTGGGAGAGTATTTTGTAAATATCACTCAGTTTCAAGTTGCAAAAGAAATTGATCAAAGGAAAATGCTTGCGGCTTGATACTCACGTGCCACCTAAATAAATCTACTTACCTCACGTGACAGCGCACTAGGGAAATAGGGGCGAGTAAGACGAGGACACGTGTCCTTCAATTTATACATATATGTTATGTTTTTGTTTTGTGAGTACAAAGTGAGTAAATGAAATGAATGGCTGGATCATTAGAAGAACGCGTCATTTTGTACACGTGTACGCCACTCATTGGCCGATCATCATTGTTATCCCTGTGCTCAAAGATCCAAGCCAATGATTGGCTCATAACTACACCAATGATTGGACCAAATTTACATCTTTAACCCCTTGGACCCTATATAAGGCATCATGCTCCCCTTTATTAAAAAAAAGTTTGTTAGTTTTTTTTATTTTTTTTATTTTTTAATTTTTAGCTTTTAAAAGTTTTTGTATTAGCTTATTCTTGTTTTCCAGCTTATTGTACCTGCTTATTTCGAAAGCATTATGTAATGATGTAATGAATATCGTTTGAAGTGATTAAAGATCTCGTTTTGCTTCTTTGTTTGCTTATTCTCTCGTTAATCTTTGTTTTCATGTGGCTTATCCTATAAGCCATTATCTCGTACTTATTTTCTTAGCCTATTGGTCTTAAATCTCCTTAAAAGCTATAAGAACTACTCCTGTAAGCTCTCTAAAGTTTATTTGAAACATTCTTCTTAGTTCTTAAAGATTTTTCGAATAATAAGCTCAAATAAGCTCAGATTTGGCTTATCGGCGTGCTTAAATTGTTTTACTGTTTTCAGAAGCTCATCTTTTCTGATTTGAAAAGCTTCTAAATAGCTTATTCGATTTAGTTTGAGCTTAAATTGTTTAAACGAGTTTTCGTTGGCGTATGTGCTTATTCGTTTTTAGTATTGAATCGTTCATGTGTTTTTAGCTTAATTAGATTTATAGTTGTTGTTTCTGATTTCTTATTAATTTAGTTTTAAGCTGAATCTAATTAGTTTGATCCTTATTGATAAAAGTAGTAGATCTTATTATAGCATTCTGTTTAAATCGTTGGTTTTCTAGCTTATTTCATGTGCTCATGTGGACTTCAAATATGTTTCGAGAGCTTAGGATTGTTGTGGCTTATGTTTGTTTGGTTTGGCTTATTTGAAATTAGAGTTATGCAAAGTGATTTTTTTTACACTTGTTTTTAATTTCTTCTGTTGGTTCGTGTGGTTTGTCGAATTTTCATTTAGCTGAAATTAATTAGTCTATTTGTTTTGGCTGCGTTTGATTTCTTGGAAACAATAGGGCTACATTTGTTCGATTTATAGAAATCTCATTTGGCTTACATTAGATTAAATTGTTAGGCTAAATTTGCTTGAACTGGGCAAAGTATTATTAAGATTGGGCCACGTTGGTTTAGTAAGATATAATAGCAGGAATTTGAAAGTGAATTATTGTAATGAAAGATTTGTTTATTATTAACAGTTTGTTACTTTGTGTTTTATTTTTGGTACCGGTCAACTCATGAGGCGAGGAGCTTACGGGTTTATTTAGGTAGACCGAATTTGACTATTTGTTTTAGCTAAATAAATCAGGTGGTTATCGTTTAATTGCGGTTCTTCATTTCGGGTTCTATTTTCTAATCTCGTTTATTTACCTGTTTTCTCTTATAAATAGAACCCAAGAAGGTGATTCAAGCTTTGACAGATCCAAGCTGGATAAAGGCAATGTAAGATGAGTCGCTACAGTTTAGATTGCAGAAGGTTTGGAGATTGGTTTATTTACCCAAAGGCAAGCATGCCATTGGAACAAAATAGGTCTATAGAAACAAGAAAGATGAGAGAGGGATAGTATTTAGAAACAAGGAAAGACTAGTTGCACAAGGTTACACCCAAGAAAAAGGAATTAATTATGATGAGGTTTTTGCTCCTGTTGCTAGGATTGAAGCAATTAGGTTATTTTTAGCCTATGCATCATTTATAGGATTTATTGTGTACCAGATGGATTTGAAGAGTGCCTTTCTGTATGACACAATAGAAGAGGAGGTGTATGTGTGTCAACCTCCTGGTTTTGAAGATCCACAGTTCTCTGACAAGGTTTACAAGGTAGAAAAAGCCTTATATGGTCTCCATCAAGCTCCTAGAGCATGGTATGAGACTTTGTCTACCTACTTATTAGAAAACAGATTTAGAAGAGGGATCATTGATAAGACTTTGTTTATCAAGAAGAACAAAGGTGATATCCTGTTAGTGCATGTGTATGTAGATAACATCATCTTTGGGTCAACTAAGAAGTCTTTATGTACATAGTTTGAGGGTTTGATGCACAAGAAGTTTTAAATGAGTTCTATAGGGGAGCTCACTTTCTTCTTAAGGTTGCAGGTCATGCAGAGAGATGATGGAATCTTCATCAGCCAAGACAAGTATGTGGCTGATATATTGAATAAAATTGATTTCTCCTCGGTAAAGACAGCAAGCACTCCATAGAGACTAACAAGGCATTGCTCAAGGATGAAGAAGCCGAGGATGTGGATGTGCACTTGTACAGATCAATGATTGGATCATTGATGTACTTAACAACTTCTAGACCTGACATAATGTTTGCTGTTTGTGCTTGTGCTAGGTTCTAAGTTACACCTAAAGTCTCACATCTTTATGCTGTGAAGAGGATCTTTATATACTTAAAAGGTCAACCCAAATTGAGCCTTTGGTATCCTAGGGATTCACCATTTGACTTGGAAGCTTTTTCAGATAGTGATTATGCTGGAGCTAGTCTTCATAGGAAATCCACAACAGGATGTTGTCAATTTCTTTGCAAGAGACTAATTTCATGGCAATGTAAGAAGCAAACAGTAGTTGCCAACTCAACAACTGAAGCAGAGTATGTTGATGCTGCTAATTGCTATGGATAGGTGTTGTGGATCAAAAATCAAATACTTGATTATGGGTTCAATTTCATGAACACCAAGATTTACATTGATAATGAAAGCACCATTTGTATTGTGAAGAATCCAGTGTTTCATTCTAAAACTAATCACATTTAAATAAGGCATCATTTCATCAGAGATTCTTATGAGAAGAGGCTCATTCAAGTAATTAAGATACACATAGATCACAATGTTGCTGATCTACTCATAAAGGCATTTGATGTTAGCAGGTTTAACTTTTTGATTGCTAGCATTGGATTACTTAATCTTTGAAGATGTGTTTATTAGACTAATGATTGATATGGTTTGGAGATAGTATTAGTGATAAATTTGGAGTTAAAATTGGTAGTTGTAAGTTAATGCTGCTAGGAAGGATTTAGTGAGGCTGGGCAAAAGTTAGTACTGCTAGGCAAAAGTTAGTACTGTTGAGCCAAAGTTAGTACTGCTGAGCCAAAGTTAGTGCTACTTGTTACCGTTAGGGATAATACTGCTGAGGAGGTTAACAGTAAATATAATGGTTTCTTCACTAGTAGGTTTGCTATAAATTACAAACCCTAATCGTATTCATCGCCGATCATCTAAATTAATCATCTATGGCTGATCTACAATTCTTTGACCAACACAACATGGTGGCCTGCTTGGAAAGAACTGATGGGAATGCTGAGTTTCATCAGATAGTGGACTTTCTCACTACTAGCACGATTCATTATGCTCTAACTGTAAGTCTTACTATCTATGCTTCTTATATTGAGCAGTTTTGGGCTAATGCTAAGTCCAAAAACAGTCAATGATGTGAAGCAAATTCATGCCACAGTTGATGGCAAGACATCGGTAATATCAGAATCATCAGTGAGGAGTGATCTTCACTTTAATGATAAGGATGGTATTACTTGTCTATCAAATGATGAAATTTTTGTAAACCTTGCATTGATGGGGTATAAAAGAATTTCTACTATTTTACTTTTCAAAAAACTTTCTTTTCCCCTCAATGGAAGTACCTTATACATACCATCCTACATTGCTTGAGTTCAAAATCAACTGCTTGGAATGAATTTTCAACAAATTTGGCATCAGCAGTTATTTGTTTAGCTAAGGGTAAAAAATTTAACTTTTCTAAATTAATTTTTGATGGTATGTTAAGGAACTTGGATCCTACTTATAAGAAATTTTTAATGTATCCAAGGTTTTTATAACTGTTTTTGAATAATCAGATTGCTCTTGCAGAACCTTTTAATGATATTTATGTTACACCTGTACATACTAAAAAGGTTTTCACTAATATGAAAAGACAAAATAAAGATTTTTCAGGGAGAGTTACTCCATTGTTTGCATCTATGTTGGTACCTAAAGTAGTTGAGGGTGAAGGTTCAGGACAACCCTCTGAACCCCAACCACCATCTTCAACTGGTCCACCCTCTCAAGTTACTACTATTGCATCACAACACCAAAAGACTCACACACCTAAGTGAGCCAAAAGAGGTCGGGACACTGAGATTCCTCAGTCTAGTGGTCCCTCTAAGAAGGTTGGTGATGAGGCTGTCTATACAGGAGAGGATGACAGAGTGGTTAGGGCTGCCACTACTGCTACTAGCTTAGAGGCAGAGCAGGAAAGTGATAACATTCATAAGACCCGACCCACGGCAACACTTAATGAACCATCTCCTCAGGGAACTGGTTCAGGTAGTGGACCCAGGTGCCAAGATACCACATTGGGGGGTGCAGATGCTCAGACTAAGCCTGAGACTGCATCTAAAAAGTCCCATGACCCACCTCTCTTAGAAGTTAACACATCTGGAAGTGGAGAGGACAGTATGGAACATCAAGATGATTTGACGGATTTTTTACCACCAACACCCCATGATTCACCTCTCTCAGGAGGTCACATACATGGAAGTGATGAGGGTAGACCTAACATAAATGAATTGATGACTATTTATACTCAATTGTCAAACAGGGTTCTTACCTTGGAAAACTTAAAGACTGCTTAAGACTTGGTGACCAAAAAGCTGCAAAAGAAAGTCAAAAGATTGGAAAAGACTTAAAGGGCAAGAACTCCAGGGATGAAGCTCTTCAAGATTGGTACCTCTAGGAGAAAGAGTTTGGATAAGGAGAATGTATCCAAACAGGGGATGAGTTTAAAGACAAAGCCAATATTTGAAGAAGGTGATTTTAATGATGACTTTGATGATAATGTTAAAGAAGATACAATTAATGCTGGTGGTGCAGTTAACACTGCTACTACTGGAGTTAGTGCTGCTAATGCATCAGTTACTACTGCTGGTGTAACTATTAGTACTGCTGAACCAAGAACACCTCCAACAACTACTACAACTGCATTTAAAGATAAGGATCTTACCATTGATCAAACACTTGTAAAGATGAGAAGTGAGAAGGCTAAGGTAAAAGGAGTTGCTTTCAGAGATGTGGAAGAACCAAGGAGATCAACTCCAGCACCAATAGCACAATCTTCATTCAAAGATAAAGGTAAAGCAATTATGGTGGAGCCTAAAAAGCCTCCAAAGAACCTAAGAAAGGCACAGATTCAGATGGATGAAGAGCTGGCTATGAGGTTACATGAAGAATAAATGGCTGAACTAGAAAGAATGCAAAGAGAAAGAGCTGCACAAGAAGAAGCTTCTAATGCTACTTTGACTGCAGAATTTGATGATGTTCAAGCAAGAATGGATGCAGATGCTCTGTTAGCTGCAAGACTTCAAGAAGAAGAAAGAGAACAGTTTTCTATTGATGAGCAAGCTAGATTCTTAGTGGAGACAATTGCAGAAAGGAAGAGGTACTTTGCTGCACAAAGGGCTGAATAAATCAGAAATAAACCTCCTACCAAAAATCAATTAAGAAACAAGATGATTACCTTCTGGAAAAACATGGGTAGGTTCACTCACAATCAACTGAAGAATAAGAGTTTAGAAGAAATTCAGAAGCTATATGAAAGGAAGCAGAAGTGGATAAATGATTTTGTTCCTTTGGATTCTGAGATGGTTAAAAACAGTGGAAAAAAGGATGAAGACAGTAGAAAGGAAGCAGAGAGTAGTCAAAAGCAAGTAGGAAGTAGTAAGAAGAGATCAAGAACAGCACATGATGAAGAGAGTGTCAAGAAACAGAAACTAGAGGATGATGCTGAGAAAGAGGAGCTTAGAGCTTGTTTAGATATAGTTCCAGGGGATGATATTGCTATTAATGTTGAATCTTTGGCTACTAAATAACCAATAGTTGACTGGAAGACACACATTCTGACAGAAAATATGATGTATTATCAAATCATCAGAGCTGATGGAAGTTCTAAGAACTACAAGATATTCAGTGGAATGCTTGATGATTTTGATAGACAAGATATGGTAGATCTATACAGGCTGGTAAAAGAAAGGTATGAGACAACAAGCCCAGAAGGATATGACTTGTTACTTTGGGGAGATCTAAAGACTTTATTTGAACCTAGTAAAGAAGATGAAATATGAAAGAATTAACAGGACTACAACTTGATAAGCTAGAGATAATTTGACTTATATGGAGTTCATGTATTGTTGATGGATATTGGAATTGCTATTGACATGATGGTAGAGATGACATATCCTCTTATACAGGAAATGCTTTCAGGGATGTTGAACAGAAGGCTAGAAGTTGATCATGAGAGTGAAATGGAATTTGAGCTTCTTAGATTTACAAGATCACAACTTCAGAAGTAGAAAAGTGTTTGGATACATCCTCCTAGTGATCAAGATGATGGTAATGAAGAAACTTGATGATTAACAAGGTGAATATCAAGTTTAGGGGAGGATTGTTTGGAATTAGAGGCTTCTACAACTTAATGCTGTTGGTTTAAGTTTGTGTTGCTGCTGAAGATTAGAGAAAATAGTCTAAGTCATTAGTACTGTTAGTATTATAGTTAGTGCTGCCAGTACAAAGTGTTAGTATTGTCAGGTTATTAGTTCTGTTAGTTATATAGTTAGTATTGTTAGTATAAATAGTTAGTACTGCTAATGTGATATGCATGAGATATATTAGGAATAGATATGCATTGATTAGTATACGCGTTTTGTAAGCCCATTAGGGTTTCTTTGATGTATAAAAGGAACCCTACGGTATAGATCTAGATATAAGTTTTAATAGTTTTCATAGCAGAAATAGTTAGCAGCTTCAAGGTTATTTTTGTAACTCTATCACTATTCAGAGTGATTGTTTTATATTGAAGCTGAAAGTTTAGTAAAATCTTGTTTACTATTTTATTGTTCTTTTTAATATTACAAACTAGATTCCACATAGTTTGTGATATTCTCAATCTTAGTTTCTACTATAGTTGCTTTGGATCTATCTAACACAACTAAGCTTTAACAAGCTAAGTAAGATCCGTTCAGAAGGGATCAACAAGGTTCATTATTTCGTTAGACTCTTCCCATCGCTCTAGTACCAATGCTACTGAAGTTAAGGTTGACTCTTTTATCAGGTCTCCTGCTCCTCTTTTGATGATGACTGAGGCTGTGATTACCACCAGTATTGCTAGTGTTCCTTCTATTCTAGTTCCAGAAGCTGCAGCCAAATTTACTTCTCAGGTTCAACATTCTATTTTTCATGATTCTAGTTCTACGAGTACTATAAAGCCAGACGTTGCGGGTCCTTCCCATCTTCCTGGAAAGGAGCTTTTAATGGGATCTCGAGAGATAAACTCTGAGCCTTTTAATGAGGTTTTTGTTCCACAGTGGAATGTACTTAATGATAATTTGCTGGATAATCATGATATTTTCTAGGAATTCATTGACCACTTGGCACCTCCCGTATTATTTGCTCAGATCTGTAAGATGGATTATCACTATTTGTTTACGGAGTTTAGCGGTGGGACCGCTCGTCAAGCTTGCATGAATGCGGAAATCAAGATGCGAACTGAATATTGCCTTAGTGAGAAGAGATTTAGCCTCTCATGGTTATGAAGTTCATAACAAAATTAAGTAGAATAACAAGATACATACTATATCCGGGTAAGAATATAGATCAATCTCTACCCGTAACAAGTATAGAATCTTAATACAACCTTTTATTCTTCTAAATATTATGATGTTCTTCTTCGTTCTTCGTGGTTTGATCTTCAATCTTTAACTTCAAGTGTTTGTGAAGTGAAATGATAGATGAGAGGATTGGAATGATTTAAGATAGAGATGAATATGATTGACGGAATAATTTTGGATGAGAAATTCGTCCTCTATTTATAGGTTGAGTGGGAGTCGAAGTGCGGCGCACAAGGATATTTGTGCGACGTACTTTGGCTAAGTCGGTGGGAAATTCATTAATGCTGCTAGGATGTGCAGCGCACAAGGAGATCTGTGCGGTGTACTTGGTGAGTTAGTGCATACTTCATTTAATTATCTTTAATTCTTTGACTCGTTAAGAAGTGCGGCGCACAAGGTATTTGTGCGGCGTACTTATGGTCTTTTTTAGATTTGGTCCTTTCTTTTCTTCTATCTTGCTTTTAGATAACTATAAACACTTGATCTTTGTTCTTTTTTTAAGCTCGAGATGACTTCAAGTGAACCTGCCCACAATTCATGCTATTAAGTATTGAAAGTTCATGAGAAATGATAACATATATATAAATAACGCTGTTATCAGAATCCGTTTTATCTAAAGAAAGCTCAGCGGATTAAGCCAACGTTGTATGATGGTAGTGCAACAACTAAAAAAATGATGTGATTTGTGTGATTGATGAAGAAGAGACTTTGATTTTAGAGGAAGAGAGTCGATCAAAAATGCTTGCAAAACAAATTGATCTAAATTCGATAAAACAAAGAATTAATATTTCTCCAATTAATTATAACAAGTTAAACAAATTGGCTGAAGATTTTGGAAAATGTAACACCCCCAAATTGGGTCGCAGCGGAATAAGGGTCCGGGGCGTGTTACTTCAAGATCAACAGCACAAGATATATAAGAACGACACAAAAAGTCGTTTAAAATGATACATTGGATTTAATTGAAAGACTTAATACAAAAGCATATAGCTTTACTTGTTCATTGTTGAATATTACAAAAGTTGACATTGCATTTCCCCAAAACATGATGCACCTAAATCTTTAAGCGTGCAATCCAAAATGTAACCCAATGCATCTCTGGCATCCTGATTCGTGATATAGTACACACTTATATAGCAACCCTAATACAGATCCTGACCGAATGCCCTTGACCAAGGCAAAAGGTCAAATTCCACAAAAGGATAAAATACACAAGTAAGAATCAATAATAAAAAAGATTCCGGAAGAGATATTCCCGGGTCGTATGTCCCAACGAGGCTTTGCAATTGAAATTATCCTGGTTGTGGATCGAGAAATTGATTGATGCGAGAAATTATTATGGTATGTGAAACACTGATTTATTACAACCTAAAAATTAATTAATAAAATCTAATTTAAAATTCGGGAAAACAAATATGGAAATGGGGATTCTTAAAAAACTACGGGTTAACAAAATTAGTTATAGGGAAATCCTAAAATTAAATCTTCCACTAAAATACGGGGAAAAAGGAATTAGGTAACGGGAAATTCTAATACTAAAATTATGAAAAAATAAATGCTAATTAAATTAAAAAATCAAAATTAAATTCTTAATTAACTTAATTTGAAAAATAAAGAAAAACTAGAACTAAAACGGAGGTCGTTGAATTGCTAAACGAAAAGAAAAGAAACGGGTAAAACGCACGGATTTAAAACGGGTGTCTAAAACTGAATTTAAGAAAAAGTTAAGGCTATACTAATTTTATATTTTTTCATAGACCACTAAATGGACAAAAAGAAAATTTTATAAAAAAGAAAATATTTTTTTATAATTTTGGAATTTTTTATATGAATTTTCGAAGATTTAATTAATTAAACAAAAAAATAAACTTTTTCTAAAAATTGAACACTAAAATTTTTCTTTTATTTTTCAAAAATACTAGATTTTAAAATGAAAATTAATTGCAAAAAAGAATTTAATTTTTTCAACTATTTTTCTATTTTTTATGATTTTTATAAGAAAAAGTTATAACTAAAATCTACCTTTAATTCCTAGAAAATACAAATTTAACTGGAAAAATATAAAAAAAATAGTTTTATAAACTACAAGGTGCAGAAAATTTATGGAACAAAAAGCCCTAATTTATAAAAGCTAATTGAACCCTAATTTTGCTTAATTAAACTTAAGGAACCCTAATTAATAAAAACTTAAAAACAAAAATATTAAAACCTAATTATTTATTCTAGAGAAAAGACTGGTGCAAACCTGGTAAGTGAAAGGACAAGGGTTAGGCGGCGGTAAACTAACTTGTGCAATTTTACACTATAGAGAAAACGGGCACCCCTGATCTTTAAGATAAATACCAACTAGACCCTACGATTTCAGCTTATTTTGGCTTATTAAAAAGTGGCTTTCAGCCAAAACTTAAAACTACAAAGTTGCTTAACAGCTTATTCTTAACAACTTTAATAAAGGCACTTCTAACTTTTATCAAAGGAATAAGCTAGAAAATAAGAAAATCCATGGCTGTCACAGAAACTAGGCTTTTAACAAGCTTTTTGGTTTTTTTGCTTATTTAGAGCTTATTATTTGATGAAACAGAGAAACAAAAGATGCTTAATGAAGCTTAAGATGTGCATTAAGAAGATTTGAACTAAAATTAACCTATGCTTAACAACTTTAATAAAGACACTTGGGACTTTTGACAAAAGAATAAGCTGAAAAATAAGCTGAAAGATTGCTGTTCACAGAAACTAGGCTAATAACAAGCTTTTTGGATTTGAGCTTATTATGAGCTTATTATTAGATGAAACTGAGAAACAAAAGAAGCTTATTGAAGCTTAAGATGTGCATTAAAAGGATTTACACTAAAATTTACCTAGAGTTAACAAGATTAGAAAGAAAATTAAGATGGAAAATGCAAAGTTTTAATGAGACTGTTTTTGAGCTTTTTTTCACTTAAGCTAAAAAGCTTATTTCTAAACCTTTTAAGCTGAAATTTTGTGAATAAGCTGTTCTAACTTCCTATAATCTATCTAGGTAAAAGGATTTCCAAGGTTTTAACAAGGAAATGAAAAATTCAAAGTTTAAGATGCCAAAACATATGCTGATGCAGTTTGCTGCTGATGCATTTGGCATTTAACAAAGATGCAGCCTAAATTTTTGAGTTTTAACACTTCACTAAGTGATCCTAAGTGAACACTAACAACCTTGAACTCTAAATTGCTCTTAAAAGCCTAAAACCTAAACCCCTTTTAGCTAAAATTCCCCTGGTGCTGCCAAAACTTTTTAAGCTCTAAATTTTGTAAATCAATTAACTAGCTTTTAAAAACTGTTTTAAACTTGATATTAAAGCCTAACTCAACTTAATGAGAAGTTTTAACAAAGTGCATTTGACTTTAAGAGTCAAAAACAGGCTAATCCAAACACTGCCTTAAACTAAAACTGTCAAACTTAGTTGCACTTAAAAGCTATTTAAAAGCTAAAACTCCTAAACTTTTAACTACAACCTATTAATATGACCTAATAGACTGAAAAAGCTATAAAACTTATAGCTTATAAGTAAAAATAAGCTTCCTTACTCAGTGAGGCTATTTCACCTAATGACAGTTTATATGAGCTATGAGAGATTAAGAAGATCTATCAAATGAGAGCTCACAAAACAAATAAAAGTAAGGTCTAAACAAACAAGATATAAGCACGATAAACTTGAATGAAGAGCATAAGCAACTGTAATAAGCTAAATTTGCTGAAGTTTAAACCCACTTTTATTCAACTTCAAACTGAAAACAAATGATGAAATAACATGTAACTTAGTTGAATTACATTAAAAATGCTTGAAAGAAATACTGAATTTAAATTACACTAAAAAAAACATAGTAAAAAGTGGTGTGTGGTCTTTGGCTTGTTCTCTTTTCTTTTATAGAGGCTCTCAGCCTTTCTTTGGACTTGGGTTGTGTTTCTTGTGAAGTGCAATGCAATCCTGAGTAATCCTAACCCTCCATATGCCTTTTCATGATCTCAGCCATTGAAAGGGTTTTCGGGGTTGAGTGTTTTGCAAGTGGGAAGGGGTATAGGGGCAGGGTAAGGTGGGAAGTGGGTATAGGTGAGCTGTGAGTGTACAATAGAGGTGGTTTGGGAGTGAAAACCATGGGGGAGGGCTGTTTGGGGTTTTGGCGCCAAGTGGTTGAGGACAGTTATGGTTGGGAAGGTTTAAAAGGGAAGAATGAAAAAGATGCACAAATAGCCCCTCATGTCTTTCTCTCTTTCTATTTCATTTAAGCCGAATTTTTAGTTATAAACATGTTTAGAAAGTAACACATTTGGCCCTTGCGTTTTTATAACAAAAGAAAAAAAGGAGTTTTGGCAATTTGCAAATTTGGTCCCTGCTGTTTATTACTAAAAGAAATAAGAAAGGTTTTGGAAAATTGCAATTTCAGCCCTTGTGTTTTATTAAACCATTTTT
>BQNB010048274.1:0-42646 GCA_026074375.1 Tanacetum coccineum | reverse complement strand
CTCTAAAATATTCTCTCTAGTGTTTCTCTCTCTAGAAACTAGCTAAACCACTCGAATCATCACCCGTGTTATGAAATAAATGATCCTACAGCCTCTGACAAGGTTTCCCTTCACAAGTCTGTTTAGGTTTTTGAAGTTTACATGACCCAACCTCCTATGCCATAAGTTAGATTCATCAGTTGAAGCCTTTGCAATTAAACAAGCCAATCCTCCTAAAGGAACAATGTTTTCTAAATTGAAACTGTACATATTGTTTTGTCTGGGAACTTTAAGTAATATTTGATTTTCATCAGGTAACTTAAAATCAGGAGACAAAACAAGACATTCAGAGTCAGTAAATAGAACTTTGTTCTTTTTGTCACACATTTGTGACACAGAAAAGAGATTGAAAATGCTGAAGTTTCTTTCACAAGCTACATCCTCAAAATCTACTTACCAGTTTTTATTTCCCTTTACCAGTAATATAGCCTTTACTACTCCAAAGCAACAGGTCCACCATTAAAGTCTTAAAAGTCACAAGGTAAGCCTGTTCCTTGACATGTGCCTGGAACATCTACTATCAAAAATTCCTTATTCTTTAGAGTTCTATGTGGATTATCCTGCACATTTAAAAGAAAGAGATTAGACTCTCTTAGGAACCCAAGCCTGTTTGAGCTTGAGTCTGCCTTAGTGGATCTTGAAAGTAGAATAATTTCTAAGACTAGATATCCACGCAAAGTATTTGAGAGGATTAATATTGTATGTAACCTAGTGTTCTCCCATTAACAACCTGCTGAGGACTAACAGCAGTGTCCCATATTTTCCCCAACAGTACTAACTTCTTTTACCTTAGCAGTATAAACTTTTTGGTTTGAAAAATTTTTGTCTTAGTACTGTTGTTCTTTTATGAAAGGCTAGTGATGGTGAATGAGTTTATGTGAAAAACATTTGCTGGTCAGAACACCATTCACAATGGGATTAACAGTATTAAACTTTCAGAGTAGATGCTATTAGTACTGTCTGTCTGTTAACATTTTGGTCTAGCATACTAAAAATTGTTAGTACTGCTAGCTTTAGCTTAATAACTGGATTTGTTTACCAGTACTTGTTTTGTACTGCTAAAAGGTACAAAAAAATAACAAATGATTTTTTGTTTTATTTACCCTTTGAATCTTGTTGGTCTTTTCCCTTGAACCATTACCCTTAGACATATTTTGTTTATGTAGCTCAACTTGTTTAGCCAATTTTACATGATAATCACAATCTCTTATTAAATGACTAAAACTCCCACAGACAAAACATGCTCTTTCAGTAATCCCTTTCTCCAATTGTTTGTTGTTAACCTTAGGTTTTTGACTATGTGTTGAATTATTCTTAACATTTTCACTAGGAGTTTTTACATGCTTGGTAGCAAAACTAGGTGTGTCAAGATCTTCTATTTTTACATACACATTCTCATCATCATCATCACTATCTGATTCATACTCCTCAATGATAGGAGCATCAGACCAAACCTTAGGTTGAACTTCTACATGTGATTCATTGACAACTGGTTCAAACACTAATTCAGATGTTTCTGTACTAATGTTAGAGTCACAGGCATCAACTTCATTAGATTGGGAGTCAGGTTCATTTGGTTGAGTCTTTTCTGGACCATATGTATATTTTGAGTCATCTATTTCAATATCAGGTCCAGAGGGCAGATAATTCCCTGTCATGGGTGGAGGAACTGCTTGCATTTCACAAGTTTTAAAGAACCTTTTATGCAAAGGTGGATTTTCATAATCACTTGCATTGCACCTAAAGACACTTTGAAAAACTTCATTTTCATAGCTCAAATTTCCACTATATCTATAATCACCATACCCAAGCCCAAACTTATCTCTGGCACTCATAGAATAATTTGCCATTTTACCAAGATTTTTTGAAGAATGATTCCATTTGTGTACTATTACATCTAAATCATCTTTTTCTTTTTGAGCTTTAGCCAACAATGTCTTATGGTATGTTAGAACATCTGTTTTATCATCTAAATCTATTTTCATAAATTTGATCTTTTGTTCATACCAAAGTTGATTTTGTTGATGGACAACTAGCTGTGCTTCAACTTTCTTAAGACCATTAGTATAAGCTTTTATTTCAACACTAGCATCACTAAGTTGCTCTTTTTGAATATCATACAGTCTTTTAATGTTAGCATTTGCATAAGACTTTTTACACTCACTTGAACATGAATATACTTGTGTGTCTGATCCTGAGCTGTTGCTAGCCATGAAAGCATAATCTTCATTATTTTCTGAGTGAGTTGTCCAATCAACACTTTCTCCATCAACTGTCACCATTGCTTTAGACTCTTCTTTCTTTCCAGGTCTGCTCCCATCTTTATTTGCAGAATTCCATCCATCCCTCCTTCTGTTGTCTTCCTTTGTTCTACACTCTCTTGCAAAATGCCCTGTTTTGTGGCAGTTGTAGCATTCCACTTTGGTTTTATCAAAACCAACAGGTTCTTTTGCATCAAACTGTAGCTTTCTACCAGTCTTCTTGTAGAACTTCTTTATTCTCATTGAGATCATTGCCACTTGCCATTTTAAGTCCATTTCTTCAAGGTCATACTCATCAACTTGGTCTAAGTCCTCATGATCCAATTGGGGACAACTTGATTGACTTGCAAGCAAGGAATATGATGATGTATGTTCAAGCTTTGAATTATGACTAGAAGTATTGGAGACACCATAAGCGGTACTAACTTCATTAGTACTGTTGGTGTTTTCAGAAATGAATGCTACACTTTGCAAGTTGGAAGATGATGCAGTAGAGCCTTTTACATCATTTTCAAAGACTCTTAGATTGTTGTACAAGTCATCAAAACTGAGACTGTCCATACCTGGTTTGTTCCTCATAATTAAGGAAACTTGTAACCAAGCAGAAGGTAGAGATCTTAGAAATTTCTGATTTGCATCTTTAGTAGATACACCTGCTCCATGAATCTCTAGCTGACTGAGAAGACTTTGGAATCTCTCATAGCCTTTGTGAATCCCATCTGTGTTGGATACAGTGAATCCTTCAAACTGTTGCTTCAAGATGTACTTCTGCATCTTTTTGGATTCATCATTTCCACCAAATCTGGATTTATTTGATAGCATTCCACATTTCTTTTGCATCAGTCATCTTATGGAATTTAGCTAGATGATCTTCTGGAATGGCCATTAGCAAGGTGGTCCTAGCTTTTCTTTCTCTTTCTCTGGCCACTACTTCTTCTCCTGTTTTAGGAGGCAAAATTTTAATTTGTCCTGTTGTATCAGTTGTGACTGATACAGGACCATTTCCATTTTGGATTACCTCCCAAATTGGATAGTCTGTATGAGCCAAGTAGTGTTCCATCTTCATAGCCCATATATCATATTCACCCTTTTTGAGAATAGGGAGCTTGATGGTTGAGACTGTATGAGGAGTTTGTTGTGTTGGTGTTTGTTGTTGTGTTGGTTGTGGAGGTGGTGGTGGTGGATTTTCATCTTGTGTTCCAGACATGTTTAGTTTTGTTGGTTGGAGATGAATAACTGGTTTTATCTGTTCTTCTTATTCAAAGTTTCTCAAAGGCTCTGATACCACTTGAAGGTCCTTACTAAACTGAATGGATCTTTGCAGCCTATAAAGGATGATAGCCAAGATGTAATTAATACCAAATTGACTTTACGGAAACGCAATGACTATGAATACATATGTTAATGCGGAATCTTAACACAGGTACTAAGAAGAACAATGAACAACTGAATAACAACTTTGTTAAAGTGTTCTTGAGGATTACAGATTGCTAACTATGATATGTGTATATTTTCTAAGCTTCTGTTAATACTATGTCTAACTATGCCTAGGGTTCCTTTTATATATTAAGGATAACCCTAAAAGGCTTACAAATCTTTTTCTAAAATATCTCATAAATATCTTCTCAACGGTACTAACTAAGTTTCTACTAACGGTACTAACTATTAACAGTACTAACTACTTTGTACTGTCGGTACTAAGTATAGCTGACAGTACTAACTATTGTACTGTCGGTACTAAGTTAAGAAAACATTAATCTTAACATCTAATCCTGACCATCCAATCATAATCAACTATAGATCTAATGATCACAGCCCTTGATTTGAGTGTACGTCACATCCTCCAATCATATTCTTTAGGAAGTAATATTGACTAGCTAACCTAGGAAAGAGAAAAAACATAGAGTATTTATACTCTAAAGAGGATCAGTCTAGGAGGCCTTTGAGGGTTTTATCTGGGCTTTTTGTATCTTGTCCCGTTTACATCATTAAAACATTACAATTAATTAACTAACTATTGAGCTATGAAACGCCAATTTTCTTCAAGACCGAGCTTTACTTGTTAGACTGTGAAATTGTGTGAAATTGTGTTTCTAACATAGTGTAAACTCTAGGAACTAACTGTGCTATTTGTGAAACTATAGTATGCCTTAGGAAACTGATTAAAGAAATTAGAAAGCACATAAAACCTTAGGGGGCATTTGTGCCAAACTTACAAAATTATAACACAAACACCCCATTTCCCTCTCTCTTTCGTCATTGTTAACGCACACACAAACACACTTAAACTCTTCTTCCCTCTCTATTCAAATCGTCATCTCCAAGACCATCAAACAAGACCATTTCAAGCCTCAAGGTAAATTACAAAAGTGTTTCTTATCTTCTAAACAACTCATAGTTAAAAGGAATTAGGTTGTAACTCAATTTTTAGCTCAATTACCTTAGAAATTGGTTTAGGGTTCACGAAAATCAAAAGATGACCAATTCCAAAATTAAATGAGGGGTTTTGATGCTTGAAGTGTATAGACTACTTGCCCATTGCAGTTAATCATAGGTCTAACGTTCAAAGGGGTTTTTGAATGATTCTTGTATGCGAAAATTTAGGTTTTTGGGATTTAGTGAAATATGTTTGTGGGTTTTGTGCTAGGACGTTTGTATTCTCTTCCTTAAATGTGTTTGAGCCATAAAAGGCATTTCTTGTTTGTTGTTTCTTGTATGAATGTGTTAAAATGATTAAACATGCTCGTTTTTTAATGTTCTTGTCATTTCTGTGGTTATAATCTGTTATGAATGCTTATGAGTGATGTATAAATGATAGGCTAGTTAAATAATCATGTGATAAGACTTAAAATTTCATGTTTGTGGTAATATAAGTTTTGAAGGCGAGTTAACAACTGCCTTTGAGAGGCGAGTTAACAACACCTTCAGAAGGCGAGTAAACAACTCCCTTTAGAAGGAGAGTTAACAATACACCCTCACAAGGCGTGTTAACAACCTCTATAAGAGGCGATTTAACAACCTTTATAGAAGTCGATTTAACAACCTCTATAGGAGGTAATTTAACAACCCTCTATAGGAGGTGATTTAACACTCCTCAATAGGAGGCGATTTAATAACCCTCTATAGGAGATGAATTAACACTCCTTAATAGGAGGCGATTTAGCAATGGATTTCAATGAATTTCAGATTGAATTTCTTTCTGAAGGCAATTTAAAACTCAAGTTAGGTAGCTAATTAAAATTGGTTAATTATGCAATCTAAGCAAGTTTAGTAGGCTATATATCAAAGTTCAAAAAGAATATCTGAACATGTCTTAGGTTACCTTATTCTTTATAACTTAGTTTGAATAGGATTCCAAGAAGCACTATTTCAGTTGTCTTAATGCCTTTCACATTATGCCCAATTAAGTTGCCCTTCGGATGATTAGATCTTATTCAAACATGCTAAATGCCTTAATGAGCCTAATCATTAAAATGATATCACAACATGAATCAAGCTTAAGTATTCAACAATCAAAGGCCTTATAGTGTGTTATATATAAAATTGGTTATATATATAAACTGTATTGGTCAAATCTTAGCAGAAACATGAATACCACTCAAGCATAACAGAAAGCCCTTGATGATGCACTTGTTGCCCCTGCAGACCGTCTTGAGTTCGGGAAATGCAACATGAGACTCAAAACAAACATCAAACCAAAAGAACTACATTTCAAGTGGTGATGGATGCTCTTGCTCTCACTCCCTTCTACTAAGCATTCCTAATCACTGCAGATGTTCCTGCCATTTATATGCAAGAATTTTGGGCTACAGTTTCCATTCATAAGTCATCCATCAGATTCATGATAAACAAGAAGAAAGTCTCTCTCGATGATATATTCAGAGAAATTATCCAGTTTGCCTTAAAATTCCAGGATAAAAGTTTGAAGACCTCCTACTAGAACATGATATTCTCTCTTTCATTAGAGATCTTAGGCACTCTAGAGACATCATCTACCTCTCTGATGTGAGTGTTTACTGCTTACACCAACAATGGAGAGCATTTGCTACCATCATCAATAAGTGCCTAAGTGGCAAATAAATAGGAATAGACAAGATTCGTCTGTCCTATGTTCAAATCCTCTGGGGTATGTTCTATAAGAAGAATATCAACTATGTGTATCTACTCTGGGAAGATCACCTGTTCCAGATAGAATACAAAGAAGCTAAGAAGACCAACAAGATGTCATACCCTAGATTTACAAAGATCATCATTGATTACTTCATGTCAAAGGATCAGTCTATTTCTAGAAGGAACAAGATGTTTTGGCACACTGCTCGAGATGACACCATGTTTACTACTACGAGATGTATCTCCAGACATGAAGATACTCAAGTATATGGTACCATTCTCCCAAAGGAATTAACAAACCAAGCAATGTTGGAATCCAAAGCATACAAGACATATTATGCTTTTGCTTATGGAGAGAAAACTCCAAAACTAAAGTACGTTCGAAAGAAAGCTAATTCTAACACATCTCCTAAGCAGAAGCCTGTTCAAGCTACTAAAGGTACCAGAATCAAGACTAAAGCTAAGGTGGCTAAATCTGACAAGAAGAAGCAACCTGCAAAGATGCCAAAAGCTTAAGGATTAGATGTATTATCTAAGGTTGCATTAACTGAAGCTAAACAACTAAAGCTGGCTACCAAAAGAAGCAAGAAACAATTTCACAGTTCTCACGCAAGTAACTCAGGTGATGGAGTTGACACTTAGTCAAAGGTTCCTAATGAGCAACATCTCAAGACGACTGGTGCAGATGAAGGAACTGGTAATATACCAGGGGTTCCTGATGTATCCATATACGAATCTGAAAGTGAGAAAGAGTCTTGGGGTGAAAGTGGAGAAGAAGATGAAGATGATGAAAATGATTCTGAAGATAAAAGTGATGGTAATGTTGATGATAACCAAGAAGGTGATGACACGAATGACGATGACGAAGAGACTGATAGTGATAGAACTGAGTCAAACAGAATCAAGATTCCTGTTCTCAATCAGTCTACCACTAAATACTATGAAGAAGAAGAAGAAGAAAAGATTGATGATGAAGAAACGATGGATGAAGAAGAAGATGATGAGGTCACTAAGGAGCTGTATGATGATGTAAATGTGAACTTGGGAAATGAAGACACTGATATGACCAATGCTGATCAAGGTGCCTCACAACAACAAAATGTTTCTCAAGAATCAGGGTTTGAGCAAGTAGAGGAAGACGCTGATCTGACACTTACTCCGGTCCTTGACATACAAAAGGTTGATGAACCTGTACAAAGTTCTTTTATCTCCTTCGACTTTACAAGCAAGCTCTTAAATCTTGAGAATCCATCTCCAGCTGACAATGAGATCGCTTCTTTATTGGACACCACAGCTCGTCATGCAACATCAGTTCCTAAAATCACATCTAGTTTCACTACAACTATTCCTCCACCACCTCCATTATTCAATCCTCTTCTACAACAACTTCTGAAGCTACAACCTCAATTACTTCTCTTTTGGATTTCTCTTTTGTATTCAAGTTCTACGAAAGAGTCACCAACTTGGAAAAAGATCTGTCAGAGATAAAGCAAGTTGACCAGTATACTCAAGCTCTTTCCTCCTTTCCTGTTATAGTTGATCGTTACATTGATAACAAACTTGGAGAAGCTATAAACAAGGCCATTCAAGCACATAATTTGGACTGCAGACAAGAAGCTCAGGATGAGAAGAATGGGGGAGGGGGGCGGGGCAGCGCGATCAATTGTTATGCTTAGGACAGGACTCAAGAGCAGCCATTATTGCTTAGAAGAGAGAGATCGCATCGGTAAGAGAGATTAGGGCTTGGAATGTAGAATGTCTAGTTAGAGAGATTGCTTGAGTAAGTGTGCAATTGAAATGATTTTATAGGTTAGTTAGGACCTAATTTAAAGGAAAACATTCACCTACTTATCACTTTGTACCCTGCGGTTTTTCTCCTACGTACTCTTTAGCGGTACCCAAACTTGGCCTTAGCTGGTACTATCTTTGCAATGTCGGTACTAACTTTGTCCAAACTAAAAATGAACAATGTAAGTATCAGGAATGCTTCAGCACCATCCGTAACTCTTCTCAGTGACTCTCTAAATCTTCTTAAGGCGTTTGACAAGCATCATTTCTAGCTAATATGTATCCATATATAATAAAAAAATTGTAAACTCTACCACCTGATCCATCTAACCATGACTCACTATTCAGGTGTACGAACCAACCTCGTCTATATCAACATATACCAAGTTTACATGGTACCAACCACTCCAATGGTATGCATCCCCTTCTGTTGTCAAAATGAACATAGACTGTCTCTTGGTGGTGTATTTACACATGCAAAATACTCCTTTGATAATGGTCTTTATAAACTCATGTCTTCAAAATGCTTCACAAGAGAATTTTTACTCTGAATCCAAGCACGAACAACTTGAGCAATCTTCTTACTCTTAAACTTAGTTCACGTTGAGTAATGCTCATAACTAGTTATGTGTGTGTGTTTTGGGGTTTCTTGGAACAAGTTTGAGTCGACCCATGGTGTGTTTTTAATCTTTCATCCACTCATAGACCCATTCATATTGCCTCCCTTTAACCAATGTAGTTTGGATTTTATCATCCCAATTGAAAAACCAAGAACGAAATCGGCTAACATAAATTGCTTGTTTAGAAGTATAAGTCACATTGTCATTAGTCGTGGATCTTAAGCCCTGTATTAGTTTTTCTCATACTGATCTCGTAGGAAATGGTGCCTATTTGCACAATATGCTTTATCTCTCGAATGATATACTGGATTCTTTACAATGCAAATGGTGCTTTCATTATCAATGTAGATCTTTGTGTTCATGAAGTTGTAACCCATAGTCTACATTTGTCTTTTGAATCATATAAAACTTGCCCACTGCAGCTTGCAAGCTGCATCTTATTCAGCTTTGTTGTTGAAGTTGGCCACATTGGTTTGCTTTTTTGCATTGCAAGTAATGAGTCTCTTGCACGAAATTGACAACACTCTGTTGTGGGGATTTTCCTTGTCAAGATTTGCTCAGCATAATTACCTATTTTAGTAAGCATTTCAAGTCAAATGGAAGACATTCTAGGATAACCAAAGGCCTAGTTTGGGTTTGCCCTTTAGGTAACTAAAAATTTTTTGACTGCACTTAAATGGAATTGTGGTTCTTTGGAGTGACTTGAAACCTTGAACTTGCACAGACTGCAAACATTATGTCAGGCTAGAAGCAGTCTCATACATTAAGGAGCCATTTCATTGACCTATAGTGATGAACATATACATAATTGGCTTCCTCCATCTTTGACTAAGGCTTTGAGTCTCAATTGGTGTACTGGCAGTATTACACTTGCAAAGTCAAACTTCTCAGGGAATATTAAGCAACATACTTATCCTGGCTTATAAATATTACCTTCTGGTTTCTGTTTGACTTGTAGGCCAATGAGAAAGTGAGCTCTCCCATCGAATCATCTGAATTCTACTCTTCATCAAAAGCCTCAAATCATACACCAAGATTTCTTTGTAGATCCAAAGATGATATCATCAACATAGACTTGAACTAATATGATATCAGTTTTGTCTTCTCTTAGATGAGAGTTTTGTCAATTGTCCCTCTTCTGTATCTATCTTCAATAAGGAAGCGGATTATAAAGTAGCATACCATGCTCTTGGAGCTTGATGTAACCCATACAGAACTTTAACCACTTTGTAGACTTTCTGTGGATACTTAGGATCTTGGAAACCCAGTGGTTGAGACACATATACTTCTTCATCAATCTTGCCATAGACGGTAAGGCACTTTTTCACTTCATCCTGTAGACTATAAAGCAAATAATATGATGCAAATGCTAAAAAGATCCTTAATGGCTTCAGTTAGCCACAGGAGCAAAAACTTTCATCATCGTCTATTCCTTCCTCTTGGCCTGTGTCCTGAGCAAACCAATCTTGCTTTGTTCCTGAACAACCACTCCTCTTTATCCTTCTTATTTCGATTCACCCACTTTGTAGCGATTGGCCTTTTTCCCATTAGGCAAATCTACTAGGATCTAACTTTTTGAATCTTCAAACTGCAACAATTTCTTCTTGCCAATAGATCAACCCAAGTTTCATCTTCAGAGCTTCTGAAATCTCTCTTTGGGGTTCATGTTATAGATAGAAAACATAGCAAAATAAAACAATGATGAAAGTCCTTAATGAATGGTTTCTCATTTTTTCTTTTGAACCTAACTATCAACAAAGCATGAGCTTCAGAATTTTATTTACTTTGCTTCTTTGTTTTACTGCTGATGTGGATCTCTAGATAAGTGATTGAAGATGGGAGAGGGATTAATCTTGATGTGGATATAGGACATAATACATACAAATACTGTTTCCAGAATGGTTAAGTCAAGCCACTGCACCCCTCATCATCATAAGATGAATGTGTAAAGATACCATCAGTAGCATCTTCATGAATATCCTCAAGTGGAGGTATTTCAGAGTCATCTTCTTGGGAAGTGGTTGATTCAGTAATGGCAGTACTAACTGGTATGCTAACAGTATTAACAAGGTTAGTACCGCTAGCTTTAGCTGTTGTGCTAACAGTACTAAAAATGTTAGTACTGCTAGGTTAACAGGCTTCTGCCTGAGTAACCATCGTTCTCTGTTTATTGTTCAAGATTCTTCCTGAGAGCTTCAGCTTCCTCATTAGCTTCCTTTTCTTGCCTTTGAAGTCTTGCAAGATCATCTAGAAAGACTTGTTCTTCCTCTCTTGGACCTCCTTTCTTTGTGGAAGAATAGGAATGCCATATTGGCAGTTCAAAGCAGTCTTGATCAGTTTCAACTTCTTTTTCAGAATCCCCAACACCAATTTTGTCTTTTGTGCCTGTATTTTGGTTAGATTCTTGTTGACCTGCATGAAGGTTAGCTTGATTCTCTGATCTAACAGAATGTTTTTTTATAGAATCACTCAAATAATCAAGGTAAAAAGCCAATTTGGACTTTTCTTCCCTGCAACATTGGGTTTGTTTTCTAAGAAGTTTATGTGCAGGTTTTTTTCAACTCTTTTGGTCACTAAATTGTATACTCTAAAAGCCTTGCTTTGAAGAGAATACCCAACCAAAAATCCTTCATTAGATTTGCTAGCAAACTTGCCCAAGTGGTCTATGGTGTTCAAGATAGTCAACATGCGCACCCAAAAGGTACTTATATACTTATTATTGGTTGCTGTCTTATAGTTTAATAGTTTCATAAGGTGTATTATTTTGAGGCTGGGTCACTAATACCCTATAGAATCATAACAAGCTAGTTACTATAAACTGCTTAAGCCCAAAAAGTTGTTAGGTATAATGAATTCTGGCAAGCATGGTCCTTGCTGCCTCTATAAAGGGTTCTGTTCTTTCTTCAGCCAACTCCATTTTGTTGTGGAGTTCTGGCATTGTGTATTTCCTATTGATCCCTTTTAACACAGAATTCAATAATATATCCATGTTTAAAATTCTGTTTCCATTTATACATCTAATTGTTTCTAACCATTTGATTCCATTAGTTCTCTATTTGTTTCTTTATAAAGTCATTAAGGAATTTGCACTTGATTTCTTCCTTAGCTTCTTAAGAATTTATGTCCAAACTAAATCTGCTAAAGTCATCTCGTGTTAAACCATTATAATAGGTCTTATGGTATATGTTTGACAGATGTAGGTCCAAACAAGCTCCAATTTGAAGAAGTTGTAGGGTGTTACAAAATAGAGCTAACTTACCTTGGCATGTCAAGAAAGCTTTGTGTTGCTTTCCTTTTAATGACAAGAATCAAAAGTGTGTTCATTTTGAAAAAAGCTTTTAGGGTAAGCCTCTGACCAAGGTTTTCCCTTCACAAGTATGTTTAGGTTTTTGAAATTTACATGACCCAACCTCACATATGCCTATGTTAGATTATCAGTTGTAGACTTTGCAAATTTAACTAAGCAATCCTCCTAAAAGGACAATGTTCTATAATTGAATCTGTACATTTGTTTTGTCTGGGGACTTTAGTATATATTCTGATTTTTCATCTGGTAAATTAAAATCAGGAGACAAAACAAGACATGAGATGTCAGTAAAAACAGTACTTGTTTTTTTGATAACATTTTGTGACACAGAAAAGATGAGTGAAAGGCTGTGAAGTTCTTTCACAAAAGTTTCATCCTCAAAATCTAAAAAAAAAAAAAAACTTACCAGTTTTAATTTTCCCTTTACCAGTAATATTTCCTTTACTACTCCAATGCAACAGGCCCCACCATTAAAGTCTTAATGTCAGCAAGGTAAGCCTTGTTCCCTGTCATGTGCCTGGAACATCCACTATCAATATTTTCCTTTATTCTGTAGAGTTCTATGTGGATTATCCTGCATATTTAAAAGATAGAGATTAGTCTCACTTTGGGGACTCTCAAAGCTTGTTGTGGGCTTGAGTTGCCTAGTGGATCTTTGAAAGTTGAATAATTTTTTGACTAGATTCCACCATTGTATATGTGAGAGAATATTTTGTCGTTATCCTTTTGTTCTCATACACAAAATGCTGAGCTTTAAACAGCAGTGGTCCATTTTACCCCAACAGTACTAACTTTTTTTACCTTTAGACAGTATAAACTTTTGGTTTGTGAAATTTGTTTTTTAGTTACCCCCCCCCCCCACAATACTTGTTGTTCTTTTTTGAAAGGACCTTGTTTGAAGGTGAAGGTGTTTTGTGAAAAACATTTGCTGTCTAACACCATTCACAATGGGCTTAACAGTATTAACTTTCAGAACTAGTGCTAGTTAGTACTGTCTGTCTGTTAACATTTTGTCTAGCATATTAAAATTGTTGGTACCGCTAGCTTTAGGCAGTATTAACTGATTAATTCAGTTCTTGTTTGTACTGCTAATGGAATATAAATTGTTTTGATTATTTACCCTTTTGAACATTGTTCCCAAGTTGGTTTGCTTTCTTTGTTACAATTTCCTTAGACATATTTTGTTTTATTTAGTTCAACTTGTTTAGCCAATTTTACATGATAATTACAATCTCTTATTAAATGACTAAAACTACCACACACAAAACATGCTCTTTAAGTAAACCTATGCCCCAACTCTTTGTTGTTAACCTTAGGTTTTTGACTTTGTGTAGATTGATGCTTAACATTTTCCTCTCAGGAGTTTTAACTGTTGTTGCAAATAGGATGTGTCTAATCCTTTAGTTTGTACTAGTCACTCTCTCATCTATCACTATCTGATTTCATACTCTTCAATGATAGGAGCATCAGGCCATACTTAGGTTGAACTTCTTATTTGTTTCATTGACAATGGTACAGATACTAATTCAGATGATTTCTGTACTATTGTTAGAGTTCAAGTAATCAAGTTCAGTTGTTTTCGGGATTCAGATTCATTTGGTTGAGTCTTTCTGACCATATGTATATTGTGCAGTCATTCTATTTCTATGTCAGGGCGAGGGCAAATAATTTCCTGTATTGGTGGACGTATCTGCACGCAATTGCATTTCACAAGGCTTTGTAAATCCTTTTATGTTATAGGTGGATTTCATAATCACACCTTTCATTTGCACTTAAAAACACTTTGGGAAAACTTCGTTTCATAACTCAATCCCACTATATCTGTAATCACCATACCACGAGTCCAAATTTATCCCATGGACACCTCATATGATGATTTATATTTTACCAAGATTTTTTGAAAGAATGATTCCATTGTTTACTTTATCATTCTAAATCAATCTTTTTTCTTTTTGAGCTTTAGGCCAACAGTTCTTATGGTATGTGAGAACATCTGTTTTGTCATACTAATAAATCTATATTTTTCATAATTGTTTTTTTTGGTCATACCAAAGTTGACCTTGTTGATGCGGCAACTAACTGTGCTTCAAACTTTTCTTTTAAGACTTGAGTGTAAGCCTTTATTTCTACTGCTTAGCATCACTAAGTTTGCTCTCTCTGAGCATCATATAGTCTTTTAAGGATTACTTTAGACTCTTTACACTCATTTGAATAGAAAGTTTTCATTGTGTGTATGATCTGAGCTGTTGCTAAGCATTGAAAGCATAATCTTCATCTATTTATATGAATGAGTTGTCCAGTCTAACACTTTCTCATCAACTGTCTCCATTGCTTTAGACTCTTCTTCTCCTTTCCTGTTCGGGTTCCATCTTGATTGTGCAGGGATTCCATCCATCCTCCTTCTATTATCTTTCTTTGTTCTACACTATCTTGACAAATGGCCCTGTTTTGTCGGCTGTTGGTAGCATTCCACTTTGGTTTTATCAAAACAAACAAAGGTTCTTTTGTCATCAAAAACTGTAGCTTTCTACCAGTCTTCTTGTAGAACTTCTTGATTCTCAAGGAGGAAGATCATTGCCACTTGCCATTTTAAGTCCATTTCTTCAAGGTCATACTCATCAACTTGGTCTAAGTCATCATGATCCAATTGAGGACAACTTGATTGACTTGCAAGCAAGGAATATGATGATGTATGTTCAAGCTTTAAATTATGACTAGAAGTATTGGAAACACCCATAAGCGCTAGGTACTATCTCCATTAGTACTGTTGGTGTTTTCAGAAAATGTATCTACTTTTGCTGTTGGTAGATGAACTGCAGGTAGTGACATTTTTCATCATTTTCAAAGACTCTTAGATTGTTGTACAAGTCATCAAATTTGAGATGTCCATACCTGGTTTGTTCCTCATAATTAAGAACTTATCAACCAAGCAGAAGGTTAGTGAGATCTTAGAATTTTTTGATTTGCATGCTTCAGTAAGATACACTTGCTCCCGTGAATCTCTAAATGACTTAGAAGACTTTGGAATCTTCATTCATTTGTGAATTCCATCTGTGTTGGATACTGTAATCCTTCAAACTGTTGCTTCAAGATGTACTTCTGCATCTTTTGGATTCAGTCTTTTCCACAAAATCTGATTTGATAAGCATTCTACATTTCTTTTGCACTACAGTCTCTTAATTGGAATTTAGCTAGCATGATCTTCTGGACCATGGCCATTAGCAGGTGTTGGTCCTAGCTTTTCTTTCTCTTTCTCTGGCCACATATTCTTCTACTGTTTTAGGAAGGCCAAATTTTAATTTGTCCTAATGTAACAGTTGTGAATGTTACAGACCATTTCTCATTTTGGATTACCTCCCAGATTGGATAGTCTGTATGAGCCAAGTTTGTGTTCTCCATCTTCATAGCCCAATATAATCATATTCTCCCTTTTGAGATTAGGGAGCTTGATGGTTGAGACTGTTATGAGGAGTCTTGTTGTGTTGGGAGTTTGTTGTTTGTGTTGGTTGTGGAGGTGGTGGTGGTGGGATTTGCATCTTGTGTTTCCAAGACATGTTTGCTTTGTTTGGATGGCGATGAATAACTGGTTTTATCTGTTCTCTTATTCAAAGTTTCTTAAAGGCTCTTGATTACCATTGAAGTCCTTACTAAATGAATGGATCTTTGCAGCCTATAAAGGATGACGAGCCAAGATGTAGAATACAAAAATGACTATACGGAAAACATTGACTTTTAATTACAATATGTTAATGCGAGAATTTAACACAGGTACTAAGAAGATACAATGAACAACTGAATAACAACTTTGTTAAAAGTGGTTGTTGAGGATTACAGATTGCTAAACTATTGATATTGTGTATATTTGCTAAGATTCTGTCAAAACATTATCTAAACTATGCTCGGTTCACTTTTATATTATTAAGGGATAACCTAAAAGGCTTACTAATCTTTTTCTACAATTTTCATAAGAATATCTTTTAAATATCTTCTCAAAGTGGGATATATACTAAGTTTCTACTATCTGGTACTAACTAAACTAACAGTACTAACTTCTTATGTCACTGTCCGGAGTGGTACTTAAGTATAACTGACAGTACTAACTATTTGTAATGTCGATGGTACTAAGTTAAGAAACATTAATCTTAACATCTAATCCTGACCATCCAATCATAATCAACTATAGATCTAATGATCACAGCCCTTGATTTGAGTGTACGTCACATCCTCCAATCATATTCTTTAGGATCGCTAGCGTGGACTCCTGAGTGTCAGACGTGTCAGACTCCTTCTAGAAGCAATTTGAGAGCGAGCGTGCTTGGATTGATTTAACGCTGGTGTTGTGGGGTGAAAAATAGAGGGAAAGGGGTAGGGGATAATAAACAGTAAATGTGACTCTTTTTGTGGCTTTGACCCTTTGACTTGTGTGTTATAAAAGGAATGAGGGTCTTGGGCTTTTTATTTGTGGAAATAGGCCAAAGAAATGGTTTTAATTTGGGCTAAGAGAGTAAAAGGCTTATTTTTAGGGTTTATAGTTTAATAGGTTTAGGATTTGGGCTGACCTGGCCCATTAAAGTGGGCTCGGGTTGGTCCATGGAAGATGGGAACGCCTTTGGCTTTGGTCTTTCATCCCTTTCTTTCCGTGCTCTAGCTTTGTCTTGTTTTTTGCTTCGATTTTGTCCTTTTTTATAAATATCCGTACCTGCAAGACACAAATCACAAAATATACAAATACAATGCATTTTTATCTGTTTTTGGTCATTTTTGGTCATCTTAGCTTGATTTATTAAGGAAAAAGTATGTGTAAAATAGCACATACCATACAGTTTTTCATTTGGTTAAAGTTTGAATGAGTTTTGCTTGATTATTATACTCGAAAATTTAGGTTTAGGAAAAATATTGAAAACTATAAGTGGGTTTTGTGTTAACTAGTATGTATATGTATCCTTGAATGAACATGAGCCTTTAAATTTCATCATTGTTTGTAGTTTCTTGAATGAAAGTGTTATAATGTTTAAACGTACTCGTTTTTGACCATTCTTGATGATTCTGTGGCTAAAAGGTTAATATAAAGAATCTAAGTGTTATTCATGTTTAAAAATGCTATTAGTAGACACTTCTTAATGCTTAAAAGCCATGTAGTGAAAATATGTTTGGAGGCGAGTTAAACAAAATGCTATGTTGTGGAGAATGTTAACAACGCCTTTTGAAGGCGAGTTAAACAAACGCCTTTAGAAGACGAGTTAACAACTCTCCTTTTTTCAGGGGGGGGGGAAAAAAAGGGGGTGAGATAACAAACTCCCTCATAGGCGAGTTATAACCACCTCCCTTCACATGGCGGGTGTTAACCAACTTCCTGTAGAAGGCGAATTAACAACTATGCCTTACGAGGCGATTTAACAAATCCCTTAAGGAGGCGAGTTAACAACACCCTTTAGGAGGCGAGTTAACAACATGATTAAGGAGGCGAATTAACAACATAATTATGGAGGCGATTTATCAATCCGTTATAGGAGGCGAGTTAACAAACCTACCTAGGAGGCGATTTATCAATTCCTTAATTGGAGGCGATTTAGCAATGGTTTTAAGGAATTTTAAGATTTAAATTTTCTGAAGGCAATTTTTAACTCAAGTTAGGTAGCTAATTAAAATTGGTTAATTAGGAAATTTAATTAAGTTAAGTGTGCTATATAACAAGGTTCAACAAGGGATTCCTGAACATGTCTTTAGGTTGCTTTTTCTCTTACAAGTTAGTTGAATTAGGATTCTCAAAAACACTAATTCAGTTGTCTTAATGCCTTTCACTTTATGCCCAATTAAGTTGCCTTTCGAATGATTAGATCTAATTCAATATTGCTAAATTCCTTAATGAGCCTAATCATTTAAATGATGCCACAACATGGATCAAGCTTAAGTATTCAAAGGGCCTTATATTGTTTCATATATAAAATTGGTTATATATATAAACTGTATTGGTCAAACTCTTAGCAGAAACATGAATACCACTCAAGCACAACAGAAAGCCCTTGATGATGCTCTTGTTGCCCTGCTGGACGTCTTAGTTGGGAAATGCATCTTGACGACTCAAGGCTGTCTCCAAGCCAAAGAAGCTACATTATCAAGTGGTGTGGGGATGCTATTGCTCTCACTTAAGGTCTACATTTGCATTCCTCATCACTGCAGATGTTCCTGCTATTTACATGCAAGAATTTTGGGCTACTATTTTTGTTATAGGTCATCCATCAGATTCACATTAAACAAGAAGAAAGTCTCTCTTGATGTTGATATATTCAGAGACATTCTCCAGTTTTGTCCTAAAATTCCAGGACAAGTCTTTGAAGACCTCCCACTGGAACAAGACATTCTCTCTTTCATCAAAGATCTTGGGCACACTGGAGACATCACCTATCTCACTGATGTGAATGTTGACTACTTGAATCAACCATGGAGAGTATTTGCTACCGTCATAACAAGGTTAAGTGGTAAAGAAAACTTGAATGGACACTGATTTCGTCTGTTCCTGTGATCAATATTACTCTGGGTATGTTCTATAATAAGAATATCGCTTATGTGGTATCTACTCTAGGAAGGACTTACTTTATAGATTTAAAACAAAGATGCTAGAAGACAAACAAAGATGTAATATCAGATTTACAAAAGATCATCATTGATTAATTTCATGTCAAAGGATCGTCTATTCCAAGGAGGATACAAGATGTTTTCGGAACAATGCTGAAGATGATATTACTGTTTACTTCTATGAGTGTATCTAGACATGAATATCCTCAGGTAATGGTACCATTCTTCCTAATAGAATTAACAAACCAAAGCTATGTTGAATCCAAAAGCTTACCAACATTAATTTTGCTTTTGCTTCTAGAGAAAAGGCACCAAAACCTAAGTACATTAAAGAAAGCTGATTCAGACACATCTTCCAAGAAGAAGCCTGCTCAAGCTACTAAAGGTACCAGAATCAAATCTAAAGCTAAGGTGTCTAAATCTGACAAGAAGAAGCAACCTGCAAAGAAGCCAACAACCAAAGGATTAGCTGTATTGTCTAAGGTTGCATTAACTGAAGCTGAACAACTTAAGATAGGCTACCAAGGAAGCAAGACCTATTTTTACATTTCTCAGCTATGCTAAGGCGGCTCAGGTTAATGGACGTTGACCAACTCAATCAAAGGTTCCTGATAAGCAACAACAAAAGACTTCTGGTACAAATGAATGAACTGGTACTATACCAGGGTTTCTGAGTACCTCTTATCGAATGTGAAGTGAATAAAGAGTCTTAGGGAGATAGTGAAGACGCAGATGATACCGATGATGATGGTGATAATGATGATAATGGTGAGAGTAATGATCGTGATGAGGACAGTGATGATGAAAGAACGGAATCTGACAGCGATGAGATTCCTGATCCTAATTTGACTAATGTAGATCAGATTGAACTTGAAGAAGAAGATGTCGATGACATAGTTCATACTCCTTTAGACTATGAACTCAATGATGAAGAAAAGCTTGATGATGAAGAAACAATGGATGATGAAGAAGATGAAGAGGTTATAAAGGAGCTGTATGACGATGTGAATGTGAATTTAGGAAATGATGATACCGTGATGATCGATGTTGATCAAGGAGCTTCAGAACAATAAAATGTCTCTCAAGAATCAGGGTTTAATCAAGTAGAGGAAGACGCTCATGTGATTCTTACTCCAATCATTAAAGCACAGAAGGTCGATGAACCTATACAAAGCTCTTCTATCTCCTCTGACTTTAACAAACAAGCCTCCTTAATTCTGAGGAATCCGTCTCCAGTGACAATGTGATTGCTTCCATTTATTGGAGGAAACCTCTCCTGCTCACTTGCAGAATGTAATCCTGATATAACATCTTGGCCTTCACTACAACTACTCCTCTGCCAACTCTGTTCTTCAATCCTCTTCTACAACAACAAACACCAACTTTCACAACAACAACTTCCACAAATCCAATAGTGACTTTTCCAGAAATTCCTAACTTTGCATCCGTATTCAAGTTTGATCAAAAGGTATCCGCATTAGAATCTGAAATGTCTAAGTTAAGACAAATAAATCAATTTGTTGAAGCTGTCTCTTCAATTCTGGGAATTATTGATACGTATCTTGCTTCCAAGATGAAAGAAGTAGTGGATGTGGCTGTTCAACTACAAACAAACAAGCTCAGAGAAGAAGCTCAAGCCGAGAATCAAGAATTTCTCAATCAGGTAGACTCGAACATGAAGACAATAATCAAGGATCAAGTTAAAGCTTAAGTCTCCAAGATTATGCCAAAGATTGAGAAGTATGTGACCGAATCTCTGGGAGCTGAAGTATTAGTTAGATCAACTAATCAACCTCAGACGGCTTACGCAGTTGCAGCTTTCATGTCAGAATTTCACCGAGTTTGAGCTTACAAAGATACTTATAGACAAGATGGAGAAGAACAAATCATATGATAAAGCTAACTATAAAAGGGAGCTTTATGATGCACTAGTTAAATCTTATTAAACTGACAAATATCTATTTAATACATATGGTGAAGTCTTTACGTTGAAGACGAGTCGAGACGACAGAGACAAAGATCAACACCCCTCTGCTGGATCAGACCAAGGGACGAAAAGAAGGAAGTCAAGCAAGGAAGCTGAGTCATCCAAAGATTCAAGGTCAAAGGAAAAGAAGTCTTCAAGCACCTCTAAAGAAGCCTCCCAATCTTAACATAAGTCTTCAGGCAAGTCTGCTCATGCAGAGGAGCCAAGTCATATAGTTGATGACTCGGGAGTGCAACAGGATCAAGAGTTCGACACGGGTAATAATGATAAACAACCCACTGACAAGGAGGTTTCCAAGGATGATTGGTTCAAGAAACCCGAACGACCTCCAACTCCTGATTTTGATTGGAATAAGAGACAACATGTTGACTCCCGACCTCCTCAGACCTGGATTAGTCAAGTTGCTCGTGCTAAAGAACCTCGTACTTCATTTGATGAGCTCATGGATACCTCTTTCGACTTCTCTGCATTTGTCCTGAATCGGCTCAACATCAAAGATCTGACTCAAGAAATTCTCGTTGGACCGGCATTCGAGCTACTCAAAGGCACTTGCAAGAGTCTTACAGAATTAGAGTACCATCTTGAAGAATGTTCCAAGGCAACAACTGAACGACTCGACTGGCATAACCCTGAAGGCAAACCGTATCCGTTCGATCTCAGCAAACCTCTCCCGTTGATTCGAGATCATCGAGGCCGTCAAGTTATCCCTTAGGATTTCTTCATCAACAACGACCTGGAATATCTAAAAGGTGGAGATTTAAGCAGACGGTACTCAACTTTAGTTACGAAGACAAAGGCCGCTACATACGAGATCAAATGGATTGAAGACTTGGTTCGAAATTTGTGGAGTCTCGTGAAGGTGATATATGATCAACATGCTTACTGAGGTACTTCACACTATGGTCCCAAACGTCAACATTTCTACGGGTTTGCTGCCAGCATGACTTCGTCAAAGGATGTCTACTCTAGGAAAAGAATCATTGCAGTTACCAGACTTTTGATTATGGAGAAGTATGACTACGGTCACTTGGAAGAGATTGAAGTTCGTCGAGAGGATCAAAAGCTGTACAAGTTTAGAGAATGTGATTTTCCCACGACTTCGCCTACAAGACATAGAAGACATGTTACTTCTACTTGTTCAACAGAAGCTGACTAATCTCACAATCGACGAACGGTATGCCTTGAATGTGGCATTACGTATGTTTGATAAATTCAGTGATGGCACGCTCGATGATGTTCGGTCTGCTCTTAATGATATTGCTAAGGGAATAAGGATGGAATGTCTATCAAAGAGGAAATGGAGCGGTTTAGACAAACGACTGGCTCGGGTTATGATTCAGGATATCGACAAGCAGCTTTATGAGAGGAGGTTGATGCAGAATTTAGAGAGGTTCGTTGGTGAAAGAGAATATGTGAATGACCTCAGGCTGCTGGAACGGACAATATGATTTTGTCATATTTTGTCCTATCTCATTTTAGGTCCATCTCTCATATATAATAACTCTTGTGAATATGTAAATAAATAGTGTAGACTATAATTATGCTTATATAGTGTTTGAGTATGAATTTTCAAGAATTTCTTAGTAAATTCAAATTTTTTCAAATTAACGTACTCAAACATCATAGTATTCCCTCATAATTTAAGGGGGAGCATTAAAATGTTCCAATAATCGGCTTGTTAATAATTGGACATCTTTTTTCCAGAAACCATGAATATTTGAATAAATTGATATCCAAAATATCAAGAGATTTGACATTTTTGATAAGGGGAGAAGATGTGATTAAAATATATTAATTTTATATGGCTAAAGATGTAAATTTCAAAGACTCAAGTGCAAGCTATTCCATTCATGTGCTAAATGTTTTTTGGATATCGATGCACATGTTGAAGGGGAGCACTACAAATGGTTTTAAGGCTGTGAATGATACCAAAAGACCGACCATGTATTTAATTATTTAGAGTTATAAGGTGGTTAGGTATAGGTATTTCCCACGATCCAGCCAGAACCGGAGGGATCTACCCAGGACAATCACTAGTTTGTTGTAAAGAAGTCTATAGGGTATGGATTTTTATAATAAGAGTAATAGTGTATATAAAGGAAAAAGTGCGAATGAGATGGAGTTAGTTAGTAACTATGAAACATACCCAACAAGGTATAGTTATGAATGTCTCAAGTATGCCACTGATAGGGTCAAAGTATGAAAATGAATTGTTAGGATAAAAAAAGTTAAGATAAAGGGTGACAAGAAAGAATCCCTCCTTACACTTAGGCAGAAACCGGGTCAATACATCTGCTGTTAAGAATCACAAAGATGATTGCTGACATTAAAGACTAACATCATGGACCCAGTGATGCAATGCACAACCCTCCCTAGCCACTCAGAATCTCTCAACATATTTTTTTTCATTTCTTATGGAGATTACACGTATTTCTATCGACTTTCTCACTTCGAGTTAGTTGGTATTGAAAAGGTGGCAATCCGCTCTAGCCTCCGATCACTAAAACCAAAGGTGCACTATTGAGTCTAGAGCCAATAGAGAAAATCCATAAATCTCACTAGGACACTGTTCAAATATATTTGTTGCTCATACATTGTGAAAACAAGTAATAACTTAAGAGTCCTACGCATTATCCTTGTGATTTTGCCAGAATATCAGAGTGATACTAAAGTATTCACAATGATGGTGGAAATCCTGCTTGAGTCAACATCAAACAAGCTCTTGGTAGGTGACTTATGCGATTCTATATGAATCAAACTTGTGACAACTGGAAAGAAACGATGGTGAGATTCTACATGAATCAAACTTGTTCCAGTATATGAATTGACGATTGATGAATTTTGAAATGCTTAAAACTCTCGATGTGTCACAAAAACACTTTGGCAAAAGTGACACGTCGATTGATTTTCAAATCAATTTTTATTTCAATCAGTGAGATAGTAACTCGTTGGTTCACTCATACCATGTTGTCTGCTTTGAGACGTTCAGGTAATAAGAACGGCTAGTACAACTGCGAAACCCTGTCAAGAAGATTATTTGGAATTCTATCCGATCACAGACGATATTTATATTGATCAACGGGGAACCGTGGTTATGGCAACCGTATTCGACGAAGTGACAAAGACACTTTCGTCCATATTTGTTGATTATCACTAACCTAAACCTGCAGGTATTCCCGATGGTGGCATCAGCTAGACGTGGACGAGTCAGATTCATAGCCGCATGCTCATACTTGACCGACATTTATAAAAACATCATGAAAGCTCAAGTACATGTTTCAAGACTTCCGCTACTCTGATACCGTACGTCTTCTTGAAGCGAAGAAGTATTAAGTTGACACCGTACATCCTCCATAAAGTGACAAAAAAGTTAAAGAATATCAAGAAAGATGGTTACACACGCTTTCAATATCAAGAATAGTATGAGCATGTCGGTCTGAAGGTCATAAGTGCACAAGATGGAAAAGATCACAAGATGATGATAAAGGAGATTATATTTGGCTAATGATTTCTAAGTGCTCAAGATCACATTCATGTCAAGTCAAAGATATAAGTCAAAGCCTAAAGTCAATGATCACTACAACATATCACAAGTTGAAGTAAAGATAACAAGTCTGCGAGCACAAGATTGAAGACAAAGCATAATATGCTAGGCTTAAGTTTTTATAAAATGGAGTGACCTCTCTTAGGGGAAGATTGTTAGGATCACAAAAAGTATCAGTCACTTCCATTATATCGTTTGATAGCTTGTAAAGTAATATTTGGAAATTAGATAGGCTAGCTTAGGAACAAGCCCATGGAAAGCCCATGGCCGGCCATGTCTAGTGTATAAATACCCTCTCCACACATGGAGAGGGTGTTGGTTGGTTGTTTCATTTTCTCATAATCTAAGTGTGTATTTCTTGTTTACTTTCTCTCACTAGAAGCGTCCTCCCAACCACTTTCTCTCTCTATAATTTCTTCATTGTTCTTTGGTGTTATTGATTAAATAATGTTTCTACAGTTAACCAACCTTTGATCATTGCATCGCAACGCATCCAAGGTAGGTATTTGTCGGATTCCACGTCTGCCTTTTGATCGTATCATCGATGAAACCGGTCTTGTTCTTGGCGAGCAAGAAATTCATCATCTCTTATTCCCAATCACTGTAGTTCTTTTCTGTGAGCACTTCATTCATGTGCATCTATTTTGGGTAGTCGGAAGCGTGTAGATAGATAAGAGAGTTGTGGTCGATGGACTCTCCTTCATTCTTGTTCTTGTTCTTGGTTGCATCGTCGTCGGCCATAGGGATTGATTAGAGTTTTTTTTGTGATTTCTGTATCAGAGGCTCTTGACACCATATACAAGTTGGTACCAAAGATGATTTTATTATCATATCAAGTCGTGTACTTATACAACAGGAATAGGACTATAAAAGGAAGAATGATACAATCATGGGTTATACATGGAAATACAATATTTGATGGAGAGGGGATCAAGGAGATAATTAAGGAGGTGATAATGATTTCCAATAAATAGATCAAGGTGAATTTAGACATGTCTAAACCATACCTTATCATGTTGACAAACTTAATAAAGATGTTGCATTAGATGGATATTTGTTTTCCTATTACAAAGTTGATTCATGGTTTATCTCTAACTTAAACAAGTTTATTTTACTATTCAAAAAACTAAGCGGTTTAACCTTCACAAAGGCCTAAAGCGAAGCTTTGAAACAAGGTATTTTTACGAAGTTATTTGCTGAAAATTTGTTTATATGAGATTTACCTTTCTAGCTTTTTTTTGATGTGAAATATTTGATTAATTTTTTAAAACCAATATCGTTTAACATTTCATTTTCAATCAATAAATGAGCCAATTTATTTAATATTTCTTGTGACATTTTTGATCTTAAATAATTTTTAATTAACTTATGTTTTGATAAACTTCTTTTCGCCGAAGCAACCGTCACCAGAACGGTTATCATTATTTTATATAAAATATAAGCGTTAGGAAAAGAATTTAGATTTCTAATATAGTTAAGTATCAATTGGTATGACATTTTTTAAATGTAAAGTTTCTCTCAAAACTCTTACTTACGAAAATAAATCTAACCTGTTAATATCCGAAAAATTGTTATGGCTAAAAGAACTTTCAAGGTTAAGACAATTACTATCTTTTAGGTTATTATCATCAAGTGACTTTAAATTTTCAGTGCTAAATAGAAAAGTAAATATTTTCAAGTGATGAAATAGCTTCATCTACAATATATAAGAAATAATCAGTTCTAAAAATCTCTTCGCTGGTTATTCTAGTTTCTTTGTCAACATTATCATCATATTTTTTATTTCTACCACAAGTTCGTTTTTCTTTAAATTTTGGTTCTAGATTCATTTCTTTAACAATTTCTTTGGTGAAAATTAAGACATCTCTGAATCATATATCTCTATATTTTTTAAAGAAATAAACAAGACTTTCTAATTGTTTCATGGTATCATTAATACAAATATCTTTTGATTGTAAGTTTTTACTAACGGGATAGATTGCAAACAGCACGTCATACTAATTATTCTTAACAAAAACTCAAAATCACATAGTTCACGTTTAGCTATAGTCTACACTTTGCTTTAGGATCGATGCAAACTTTATTCAATGCATATAAAGCATTTCGTATTTGTAGGGCTTGATATCTTATCGCTTTGACACTTTCTATGCGACTTTCCTAACGTGTTTGTGATAACGGTTTGAGAGTTAATATTGGATATGATCTTGTAGGATTTTTCATCTTGTAGAGATGAAGAAAATAAAGTATGCATTTTGTACTACTTCAAAAAACTCAGAAGATTTTGAACAAGAATTAGCCTTGTCACATATTACTAAATTCAAACTATGACAACCACATTCTATATAATGCTTCAGAATTAATATCTAAAAATCGTTTTTGTATCCTCAAGATGTTTAACAAAAATTTTAATGGGCTTATTTAGTTAACCATGCTTAATATTCATAAAAATGGGCCTTTTATATTGATATATTGGGCTTAAAAATCTATAACTTGTAGACATAAAATTTAAAAAAAAAGAGGTCCATGACTATTTAACATTTATGGGGTATTTAGGCCTTTTATAATCGGATCTTTATAGATGATGACCTAAAAAACATGCCAATAACTATATATGTATACAGTCTCTTTGAAAATTAGGGGCTTTAAAATTTTGAGGGCTTAAAGCCCTATATTTATTTGCTTTACCATTGAGCCACCTCTGACTACAATTAATATTACTTTATATCCTATAGAGCATTACAAAAACGATAAAATGTGATGTCGTTTTGGCATTAGTAGTATGCATAATAAAGTTTTTTTTCCTTATTTACAACTTTTTGTTAAGTAAAATTTTCAATTTCAATAATTTATTTGAGACACTAAAATGAACGATAATATTAGGACAGAATAATACAACCTTAATGAGGCGGTGTAACAACAACAATTTTAGAGTTATAATAAAGATCTCACAACCTTTAATAGGCGGTTTGTTAACACAAGACAATTGTTTAGAGTTATAGAATATAGATTCTCAAGTTCAAATCATGTTGGTTGGCAACTATCTTATTCATAGATTGACTTTGTGTAAAGGAGCATAAAAGATCGACAATTCCATGATGGACACTTAGCTATATGATTCAATAAGAGTTCTTGCTCAAAAATATCTCTTATATATTTAGCAGGGACTTTTTCAAGAAGTAAATAAGCAGGAGAAGTTATAGTCTGGAAAGGTTAAAACAAAGATATGAGTTTGTGATAAAAGGCTGTTTTCACCTTATACCTTCGATACCAATTGTCTCATTATTCTCAAATATACACGGTTTATTGTCATCTTCCAAGAAATAGACTCATTAAATGTAAGATGTACTTCTTTAGTAAAAGCTTGACACGTCTACTGAGACAACTTCAAGTGGACATTCTCGTTTGGGTTACCTAATATATAACAGAGATAAGATCTGTCGAATAAGACCGGTGTCTCTCTCTTCATATTAATTGTTACAAACTCAAGACCTTTCATATTAATTGTTACACTCAAGACTCGTTTTGAACATTATTTTATCAAACACTCAAATTTCACTTGTAAACTCTAATCTTCGGAGTAGCGGGTGTCTCTTTCATATTAATTGTTACATTCAAGATAAACATTTACTCTCGTTTTGAACATTATTTTATCAAACACTCAAAGTTCATTTGTAAACTCTAATATTTGTTTGAGTATACTTGACTGGATAACAACTCAAATTATCTATCTATACTATTGATAAAATATTTGAAACATCTATTTATAGAATGCTTAAAATTTTTAGCCAACACACTTGTTAAAGGATTTAAAAAATTTAAGTCGACGAGAATGGAACCTGGGTGTGATGGGTAAAAGCAAACATGCTAACCGATGGACAACCACATATTTATGTTGACTTATTGAACAACAAGAAAGATATACAACATTTGTAGGGTATGAGAATTGCCATATCAAATTTAATTCCAGCTTCCTCCAATGCAAAGAAATAAATGGATGTCAAGATTAAATTCGCATGTGCATTACGATAGCGAATACCCTATAATCAAAAATTTTGGCGAGTAATATTTTGCGATCATATTTTTTCCTGATAATGATTCTACGGCACGCACCCTATAATCTTATTAAAAACGTTAAACAACATTCTCATCCAAACCGCTATTTGCGTGGATACTATGCTAATCATTCTAAGTGTCTGAAACCGCATATTTATTTTTTATTAGTTCTAATAAAATAAGAGCAAGGCTTAGATCAAGTGGTTAAAGTCCTTACCTCTGGAGACAAAGGTTAAGGGTTCGATCTTTACCTCTTGCAAGGTAGGAGGTCCTTTTTTACCTTAGGTAGAACCGGAAGCAGCCTCTCTACCTTTATGGTTGTCTACGTCTCAACCTCCCCCATACATTGTGGAAGATAGTATTGAGACTCATAATTCGTGAAAGATGGTATTGACAGTTTACTTTACATTATGCATCGTAAAGTTTACTCTCTGCGTCCCAAAATTATTGTCTCATATTGATTTTTAAGTCTTTTTCTTTCAACTTTGACCTTTAATATTTTTGTGTTATATAATATTTAATGAAAAGTATATGAATTGATTTGTTTTTAAATATATTTCATAGTATGATTTTCAACAAGTATTAATATAACACGAACAAAAATATTTAAAGTCAAAGTTAAAAAAAAGAGTTACAAAATGAATTGAGGACAGTAATTTTATGACTTTCATTTCGAGAGGTCATTTGTATATCATTTACTTTTGACATCCACCACTAATCCTGTATTATACTTATTCCTTGTTGGCGAAACAGAGAGAAAAAAACATCCCCTGGACATAATCTAAACCGCATAAATACACTTTCTAAGTAATCTGGACCACTTAAAGTCATGCACATTTTTAGGATTTGAAGTTGACAAGTTCTGCCTTTGATTATAGCACGTTTTGTAAACAAGGCTGTGAAGATAAGTACCAAAAATCAGATAAATGTAGAATCTGATTGTGACTTATCATGATTCAACAAACTTCCCTATCATTTCGACTATCTTTTTGGCGCCATTTTTCCTAAAAAAGACCCTATATAAAGCAGCATGTGTACATAATACTTTCAATTCTCACTTTCAATCCTTCAGCGAACATGGCAAACAATCACTACGTGAAGACAACTTAAGAACCTGGAAATGAAATGAAGTGATTGATGTGGATGCACATAAAAGAAAGTTGTATCAAGTATTTGACGAGGATGAAGATGATGAAGACTATGGACATGTTTGAGTTCTTATAAATGTAAATCCTAATACCTAATAGCATTAGGATATTTTTAGTATTGTCTTTGCAATGTTTCCTTCCAATTTGTTCCTTGTTTGAGTTTGCTGTTTCTAGGATTACTTTACTAAACAGGATTATTGCTTATTAATCTAAATAAGTTCTTTTCATAAGTATTAACTTTGTGTTTGTGTTTTTGTTGATAAGTAGTGTACATCTCAGGTTATACATCTCTTTGTTCCTTAGTCCTTTGCTCATATCAGTTACCAAAAACGAATTTTGTTGTTTGTTCATAATTACTGTAAAATGATTGTCACATCTTCTTTCATACGTAGATTTAATACTGGCGCAATTAGTCAACAAAGAAGAAAAATGTACAGTATTAAGAAGATGATGTGCTCTAACAAGGAGATTAATCCACACAATGTTCCTATCTTTTCTGATTGTCCATAATCAGTGTATGCAAAAAACCGCAATACATGTAGATACCTTGAGTCTGTTGAGCTTTAACATGTCCATTTTGAGCTTTAACATTTCCATGTTGAGCTTTACATTGTCCCATTTCAGGTTCACTTAAATGCATCACAACAACATTCCCGGCCAACATTAGAAGGTTTGTAGATACCAAAGGAAACTGCAACGTGTTCGACTCTACTGTGTCGTGGAAAAAATGTTTGTTCAAAGTTATAAGGGTTTTCATGCTGAACCCTTTTTTAATGGCCCTTTCATAATAATGTTGTGACTCTATAATCGCAATCAAAAACATGTTTTATGCTGAAAATGTATTGACCATTTTTTGGTTGTTTTAGAGACAATATTTTTAAGATGACCATCTGAGATTAATTAAAAGGACGATGAACCCATGCAGGGCTTAACAAAATTAAAATATTTTTTAAGTTGACAAAATAGATGGATGTTGACCAATGGTTCAGAGAAGTTGTTGGAGAAAATCATGGTTGAGAGAAAAGTATAAGAAGTTTAAATTTAAATTATACTAGATCAAATTGATGATAAGTTTAAAATGTATTTTTTACATCTAAATACATTTTTGGTGTTTAAAATAAATGACACAATGTGTTTAAAACTTAAATAATGAGGTTCATATTCGTGTATATATATACTTCTCATACTTCATTTAGTTTACCTATTTGATTGAGGTTGTTCTTTCACATATACTTATAAAGTTTGTTGTCGCAATATATATTTAATGCAAATTAGCAGTCACATTATTTTCATGTGCAGTTATTAAAGCTTAAGGAAAGACGAGTGCATCCTTCATACATATATTTCTCATTCAACGGTTAGTCTCTTGATTTTTTAATAGTGTCTCATGCATCTTATTATGGCTTATTATTTATTGCCATTTATAATGAATCTTTCATGCATCTGATTCAAGCTGATGTGAAACAAACTTAGATATATGTAACAATAAGTGTTTATTGGCTGACTTTTGTAGAAATTGACATATAAGAGATCCCTATGAAACGTACATATGGAGTGCAACGAAAAGAAATTCATATTTGATTAGCCATGCCAACTAGAAAACATGTAGCTTATAGAGAAACGACAGTATACAAATTTAGAAAAAATAATCTGTTTTGAAAATATCCACTAAAGTAAATAAGTTTCAGCAGTGAAAGAACAGCAAGACTTTTTTGTAGTTTACTATTTGTTCTTTCATGCTATATGACTGATAGGTAGGGCTATAATCAAAAAATAACATTTATGATTAATAAGGTTGTAAGTGTGGTTTAGTATTTAGTTTTATTGTGCATGCTTAATTTAAGTGTACAGGTTTACAAATAGTTTGACATTGTTGCATAAGGAAACTTCATATTAAATTAGCTAAACATTATATACAAGTGGTGTATTGAGTTTGCTTGTTTATGAGTTGCGGGAATCTCTGGTTTAATATTCATGTTTTAAGTAATTTAGTTAGAGTTTTTAGTTCGTATCTATTCTACCTTGGAAAGTTTTATATTTGTTAGTCGGTTAGAGTTCTTTCTTCTCCTTTTAGTGGTTTTTTTTTTCCATATTGTTTTACTTTCTTTTCTTATTACCATACTTAGTGAAAGTCTATATTGGGTCAGTGACCACTCAGCATGACATGCAATTATTTCCATCATACAAATTGTTTTTATTCATCTTGCAGGCTACTTAGCTGCCATTATGTATCATCACTTTTTTTTCCAAGAACTATAATGTATGACACTTTATAATAGATACCTTTTTTTAGTTAGTTGATAGGATTATATTTGATTAATCCCATTTATATATAAGATTCAGATGATGATACTGCTTGATCGAATGTATCTTTATCCGTTGTGCGAATCTTCTATTGTATTGGGACTCTATTTCCTTTATATAGTTAGATGTGCTATTTCACTCAAACAGGAGGAAATATAACAGAGAAAAAGTAAATGTGTGGTGTGGAGAGGATAGGGTCTTATGCATTGCTGATAAACGACCACAATTACCTTTCGTCTTTATAGGGTCTACTATTACCCTTACACAGAAGTAGGACGGTACTTGGTGTTGCCCTGTGTATATATATATATATACACACACACACACACATATGACACCGAACATGATACATTTTGATGTTATAACTTCTACATGTCATTTCAAGCTTATTAAGTTTTTTTTTTTAATTTTAAACGTTATAAGAATTCCTAACATATAAATAATCGTCTACCCGTGCAACGCACGGGTATTGTTCTAGTTGAGTGTTGTACTGTGTGCATCATTGAGTGTACGCCTATAAAAAAAATCACCTCCCATTCCAAAAACAAACATCCCATTTTTGTCACTATTCACACACCAAAACTATGATACGAATTTACTCCAATTGTACTCAACCGCGCGCCTGCAATATTTGTATCTACTCGCCAAACTTTCAGAATCTTTTCTTCTTTCTTTCTCTAATGGCTTATTATTATTATTATTATTCATTTTCAATTATCTGTATCCGGCCATATATAATTTTGTTTAATCACATTCAACCTTCAACTCAATGGCTTCAGTCTCCACTGCTTACGTCACTCTCATAATCATACTTCTGTTACCGATTACTCGATCGTATTCGTCGAGCGTTGGAGTTGAATACGTTTCCAGACTTATCGAAATTCAGGACCGTCAAAAAGCTCCGGCCTCCGTACAGGTTTCTGCTGTTAGAGATGCTGTTCATCGCTTTATTCCTTCGCATTCGTCCAGCTTTGGTTTTCAGATTATCACTAAGGTATGCATATATATAATTGGTTTAAATTTAGTTTAACTCAGTTGACTGATGAAAATATAATCAGATATTTCGTTGAATGTGTTGTGTTGAGTATATATGTGATAGTATCTGCTTAATCACTTAGCTTCGTTACGGATTAATAAGTTGATCAGCTATAAGTCTGTTTTGGATTCTGTTAGTCAGTTAGCTTATGTTATGATTTTGTTAAGTTTCGTTAGGCTTAGATAGACGCAGTATTAAAAAAGACAGATGACAGTATATATCAGAAGTAATGTATGATGCATACACACAGTATTATATCCAGTCTCTCTCTAAATTAGTTTAAATTTTCGGAATCTATGTTACTGCATTTACTATACACTCGTGTTTGATATTTCATCGGACTAAAGGCATTTGAAGTGCTAATTTGGGAATTACATCCATTACGTTCTTAAGTTTAGCATCAGCAGTTTTAGAAATACATCTAGTACTCTTGCTATTTAATGCCAATTGCAATTTTTTTTCTAAAGAATTAAGTATATTGCTTTGTGAGTCATTCCTGAAGGTTGTATGATATAGTATCTACCTTTGTTTTTTCACGTTTAACTTACTATGTATTTTAGTGATATAATTATCTGATTTTTGTTCCAAAATTCATGTGCAGCGGCAATGCTTGTTGATGTAATAAGCTTTCAGATTAGTCATAACATTCTGATATGTAAAAGAACCGGCATTTTTCAGTAGCAGAATTTAGGCTGCATTATGATAATCTACTAGTAGTTGTTTGTGGGTTAATTAATTAACAGTCTCAGTGCCTCTAGAGTTATCACATTATCAATCGCGAACAAACTAGTATTTGACACATTTTTGTATGTTACACAGTTCTTTATGTGAAGTGTTAAAACGATAAATAGTCTTATAACCAAACTTACGCCCTGCTGTATGGTTATTTGTAGGAGCATTGTGGTGGAGTGTCCTGCTTTTTGATAAGCAACCATCCTTCTTCACACTTGCCGGGTGCCCCAGAAATTCTGTATGGTGCTTATTTCATCACTTGTACACTTCTTAGTTTTCTTTTTGGTTTTGATTAGAAACCGTTAAAGGCCTGAAATGCTTCTAGTGTTATAGACCTTAACATATTGTCTGTCTCCGCAAGTAGATACTAAACAGTGTTGACAGTTCATTATTGCGGACATAGTTTAATTATATGCTGTCAAGCTTTTGTAGTCCTTTTTATGATAAGGAACCTAATATACTTGTAATGTTGATCAGCATAAGTGGTGTCTCGGGAGTCGAACTGTTGACCGGTCTTCATTGGTACTTGAAAAACTTGTGTGGGGCACATATATCATGGGATAAAACTGGTGGTTCACAACTATCTTCTGTGCCTAAGGCAGGGTCTCTTCCTCGTATGAAAGATGATGGGCTTATGATACAGAGGCCTGTTCCTTGGAATTACTACCAGAATGCTGTCACATCTAGTTGTAAGCTTGTTGTTTCAACATAAGTTTTTGAAATATCCTTGAAGCTTACTGTTCCAGTACACGTATATATGATATCCTTATGCTTTTTCAAAGATACATTTGCCTGGTGGGACTGGCAAAGATGGGAGAAGGAGATTGACTGGATGGCTCTGCAAGGCATCAATATGCCTTTGGCTTTTACTGGGCAGGAATCTATATGGCAAAAAGTATTTAAGGTATATATCTCCCTCACATTGTTCATAGTACTTTGCATTTATGTATGAATATATGATATGATTAGCCAAGATGACTACTACATTATACTGCCCAAAATTTTCTCTTGAACCTACATTTGTTACATTCCTTACCCTGATAAGTGTTGCTCTTTTTTGCAGAAATTTAATATTAGCAATACAGACTTGGACGATTTCTTTGGAGGTCCGGCTTTTCTTGCGTGGTCCCGCATGGCCAACTTGCATGGGTGAGCTTTGTTTACGTATTCTGCCCCGTGGTTATGAACTGGACATTTTACCGAGTCCGATTTATGTTCGTGTCCCTTTAATGAACAATATTACCTTGTCTTCGCTTTTATGTTTCTGGAATCTTAATTTTTTTCTTCAGATGGGGTGGGCCACTACCGCAAAGTTGGCTAGATCAACAACTCGCAATGCAGAAGAAAATTCTTGCTAGAATGTATGAGCTCGGAATGACTCCAGGTACGCTACTTTATTTCGATCATTCATCTGTCACATTCTTAGTTCCTTCTTAGTACCGCGGATTAGTTAATGAAAACAGGTTTAACAAGGAGTAACTCAGGAGACAATAATTTGTGTAATCTTACCATTTATTCTCTCTTACTAATGCTAATATTTTTTATGTTGTAGTCCTACCAGCCTTCTCTGGAAATGTACCTGCTGCTTTAAAGAAAGTATATCCATCAGCAAAGATAACACGTTTAGGGAATTGGTGGGTATTTTGTTTTTTTTCGCATTTGACGATGGTCATGAAATTGAGAACGTTAAACAAAGTCATTTTCTAGTATCAAAGGAAAACAAAAATCTACCTAAAGCTCACAGTAATCGTCTTATTGTTCGACTCGGTGAATTGCTGCAACCCATTTATTAAGGAAATTGCTATTATGTTATTCCTTCTAGGTTTACAGTTGACAGTAACCCTAGATGGTGCTGTACATATCTCCTTAATGCCACTGATCCCTTGTTCATCGAGATCGGGAAAGCATTTATAGAGCAACAAGGCGAAGGTGAGTCTGTTACAAATTTTATATAATCATAGTCATTTCATCTCGTAATCTGAAGCACAGAAAACTTTTCTACTATTTTTAATAGTGGAATTACTTCTTTTTTTCAGAGTATGGACGGAGTAGCCACATATACAATTGGTAAAACTTCTCATCATATTCTTTAGCTGTCATGCTTTACATAAACTGTATGATAAGGAATGCTCTAAGGTCATCTTTATTTCTTATTTTATAAGCATATTTGGCTGGCTAATCCTTTTGTAACTTCCTATATTATGAGTATACTATGATGTTCATTCATATTAAACTTGTTATAGTGATACATTTGATGAGAACACGCCACCAACAGATGATCCAGAATACATTTCTTCACTGGCTGCTGCAATTTTTAAGGGAATGCAAAGCGGTGATGAGGATGCTGTTTGGTTAATGCAGGTAAACAACCCAAAAACCTTATTTATCAGGGCATATATCTTTCCTAATCAAATAGCACTACTGAAGAATTTGTCTGCTGAAGACTAATCACTCTCGTCCAGATACCTAATGTCACTCGCAAAATTAATTATCATGTTACTTATAGATATTTTTTGTGTACAGGGATGGCTGTTTGCATATGATCCATACTGGAGGCCGCCACAGATGCAGGTACCCGGTACCCCGACCTATCCATCCAAAACACCTTGATTTTTCAATCTTGCATCATCTATTTGTATGGATAAATCAAGGATGCATAAATTTTCATAGTGAATTAGTTCAAGGAATATATCAGAGTTTGGGTATTGATCGACTAATCACATATGAAGGTTATGTAATTTGTTTTTTATTATGCTTTTAGAGAGTATTCATTTTATATTAGTTCATATCATAAGAGCTATTAGATATCTTCAAGTGAATGCAATCATGATACTTGGTACATACTATATGGATCAATGTTCCATTCCTTGTGCTGTTGTGTTCTCTGATGTCTAATGACTTGTAGTCTTATCTTAGGCACTTCTACATGCTGTTCCAATTGGGAAAATGATTGTTCTTGATCTTTTTGCTGAAGTCACACCAATTTGGACAACTTCGGATCAGTTCTATGGTGTTCCTTATATCTGGAAAGTTACAGTTCTCTTCTTTTGAGCCTTAGCATGTAGATCCTTAGCATATTGATGATCGTGCTTATTGCTGTTTTTCGTGTTTGGACGTCCATTTGCTGCTACACAGGTGTATGCTGCATAATTTTGCAGGGAATGTAGAGATGTATGGTGTTTTGGATTCTGTAGGATCTGGACCTGTTGAAGCTCGTATTAGTGAGAACTCAACAATGGTAAGGCTATTGTCTTAACTCTTGCTTTTACCCTCTTTTTCAGATACTACAGTAGTTTATGTAGTTGGTTTTTAATGCATTTGCCCTGATTATCTGCTCTTTTAGGTTGGTGTTGGAATGTCAATGGAAGGTATTGAGCAGAACCCTGTGGTTTATGATCTGATGTCTGAAATGGCATTTCAGCACAACAAAATTGATGTCAAGGTAGCACAAGCTTTTCTTTTTAACAAATGTAATAAGAATGTAAACAAGTCAATTTGAAGTTGAACATATTTACTCAATCCAACATAATTACCTATGAAGGAAATCAGAAGATTATGCTTTGAAAGTATCTAATTTCACTGCTTTTGATTTTTATAAATTTATGAATCACATGCAGGCCTGGATTGATTCATATCCAAGTAGACGATATGGAAAATTTGTTCCATCATTGCAAGAAGGATGGAACATATTATATCACACAGTTTATAATTGCACCGATGGTGCCTATGTAAGTAATCTTCAAGTCTTTTAAATACAATAGCAGGAGACAACATATTGTATTGTGGATTTTATGTTGGTAAACTCTTGCAGGATAAAAATAGGGATGTTATAGTTGCATTCCCAGATGTTGATCCATCCTTTCTTTCTAAGCCACAATTGTATGGAAGACGTTATCTCAGGTCTGCAAATCGTTTTTCAAAGAGGAATTCTTTAAAAGACGAGGATGAAGCTTTTGACAAACCTCATTTGTGGTACTCAACTTCTGAAGTTATACGTGCACTAGGACTTTTCATTGAAGGTGGTAGTGAACTGTCTGAGAGCAGCACTTATAGGTGAACCATTAATACTATATCACGAGTTCTGTTTATTTTCTATACTTCTAAATCCCGGTAACAGTAGAAATATACATAATAGGAACATTTTTTTTTTTTACAAATAATAGCCACACATCTAACTATTTGCACATTTCTTACTTTCAGGTATGATCTTGTTGACTTGACGAGACAAGCATTAGCAAAGTATGCCAATGATCTATTTCAAGATATCATTGGAGCCTATGATTCACAAGATAGTTATAGTGTTGCTCACCTTAGTGAAAAGTTTCTTGAACTTGTGGATGATATCGACACACTCTTAGCTTGCCATGAAGGTTTCCTACTAGGACCATGGTTAGAGAGTTCAAAGCAACTTGCTGTTGACAAGGAACAGGAGAAACAGGTAAGTTAAATTGTTAACTAGCATCTTACCTGATTACCAATAGTTTTTTGGATCTTGTTTGTAACTTTTTGTTGACAATGACAGTACGAATGGAATGCAAGAACTCAAATCACAATGTGGTTTGATAACACGGAGGAGGAAGCTAGTCTGCTTCGTGATTATGGTAAATTAGACTAGACTTTGCATTTCTTTTATCTCTTGAATACTAATGGTGATGAAACTTAAATGGACTCAATAAAACTAAAATCACATGAGATTTCACTTTTCAATGTTTTACACCGTCGGCTATAACATAATGTGTACATTACTCTGTACAGGAAACAAATATTGGAGTGGACTTTTACAAGACTATTACGGCCCTCGAGCAGCCATATATTTCAAATATCTAATAGAAAGTTTGGCAAAGGGAGAAGACTTTAATTTAAAGAGGTGGAGGAGAGAATGGATCAAGCTTACAAACGACTGGCAGAACGCTAGGGATGTGTACCCTGTTAAAAGTGAAGGTGACGCCCTCAGCACATCACAAAGTCTATTTGACAAATACTTGCGTGATTCTGGTGTAAATGACCATTAGCTGCTACATTGTCAAATGTGCACATGGAGTCACTTGTGGTACAATCAGATTTGCTTTATTCAGAAGTTTGGGGTCAATGTGACTTCTTATCAAAGAAACATGGAATCTCCATGATTTAGCAAAATTAAGCACATTGTCAACATGGATAAAAATAATTAGAAATTGCCCACCTTGAAGCTATGCTGTTTTCTCTTTCATAACAAGTTCTTTTAAAGACACTTAAACATCAAAAGTGAAGTTCCAACTACTTTGACACATCAAGCACACATGTTATTGGTGACTGCCATGAATATGAGTAAACACACCTGTTAAGAGATACATCCCACCTTCCAACACTGAAATGTCAATGATGATACTTTCTTGCTTCCAAAATAATATACTCCTTCGGTTCCAAAATTATTGCCTACAGACAAAAAAACACACAGTTTAAGAAAAACATTCATTATAGCTATCTCTTTTTTACTTTTTACAGAATGATAGTTTTACCCTTAACTAGTTAACTTCGAACTTCTTTAATGTTTGTAATAGTAACTTCAAGTGAAGGTAAATATTGTAAACTCGAACTAAATTCTCTATCTATCTTTTGAAGTGGACAATTAATTTGGGACAACCTGAAATGAAAAGATGGACAATAAGTATTGGACGGAGGTAGTAACATTTGGTCTTATTTATGATCTAAGGTCAATTATACATCAATTACATCATACTTATTACTGGTTGCATATAAAGTAATTTTCTATTGAAAGTAACCAAGAAGAATGTAAAACAGATTAAGCATGTGTAGGTCAAAATGTCAAAACTAGTAGGTTGAAATGAATTATAAATCAAAATAGTTGGATTGAGACGTGAAATATAACATTTTGGATTTTAATCAATCTACGTAGATCGCGTAATTTACACTATGTTTCCGATCTTATATTTGGAGAGAAGAGAAAAGAAGTCGGAAAAAAAAAACGCATTCTCGAGTTTTTAAAGAGAATATAAAAAGGGGCAAATTATATCATAATTTCTCTCTTAATCATCTTCCCAAATCTGAATGATTTGGAGAGAATGTGATTTTAAAGTTTTTTTTTCTTACATTCGTCTTTTTTTCTTTCCAACTCGAAAGTATAAGATTAAAAATTCATCTTTCTTTTCTCCTTCATCTTCTTTTCTCTTTTTTTCCCTTCATTTTTTTCTTTCCGTTTAATAGCCGGAACTAGCATGAAGTGTGCCGGAACTAGCATGAAGCGTGCCGTGACGGTATGGTTAAGCCTCAAGCTTTAGCATGAGGCGTGGCGGCACAACGTTTTTTAAGCGTGACTTAAGACGGGAAAAAGTATTTATAGATTTATAAATTTATATCATATTTCATAATTATATAAGTGGTAAACATTAGTAAATCCAAGATCAAATCCAAAATATTAGTAAATACAAGCTCAAATCCCAGATATTAGTAAATCTCCTAAACACTTAAGAAAAACTCTTCACGCCTTGCGTTTTTTGCCCGTCTTTTCACGCCTCAACTCACGACACGCCTAGAACCGACGCCTTGGTGTATTTCGTAACTTTGAAGCCACACCTCGCGCCTTGGCGCCGCCACAAAGCGCCTTTTAGAACCCTGCCCGGAACAAAGTGTTAAGGCCGGATATAATGGTGATGGTTTGACTACCTCTATGTTAGTGTTACATCAACATCAACATGCTTTCTCATCATCTTCTTACTAGGAGTGTGCATGGTTCGGTTTGGGTCGGTTTTTGGCTAAAACCGAAACCAAACCGAAATATTCGGTTTTTATAAAACCAAAAACCGAAACCGTTCGGTTTTTTACGGTTCGGTTTGGGTCGGTTTTTGGCTAAAACCGAAACCAAACCGAAATATTCGGTTTTTATAAAACCAAAAACCGAAACCGTTCGGTTTTTGACGGTTCGGTTTTTCGGTTCTTTCGGTTTCAAACCATTTATATTTGGTTGTGGCTAATTTATATTTTTAATCTTGTTTTTACGTAGAAAATTGGTACTTGCAAGTTAAAATACACATATATGACATTGTGGCTACTATGATACACGATATTTTTTTCAAGTAATCCAATCGTACATGACAAACATATATATAAACATTAAGATGGATTTATATTATAATTACACCTTTACAAAATAAATATGAATTTTTAAAAATTAATTTTATTTTTTATTTATATATATTAGTTTTAAAGGGATAAATGTTTGAAAATGTATCTAACTTGTCACTTTTGTAGTTGTATGTATCTTACTATTTTTTTTGCAAATATGTGTAGCCAAACTTTTGAATTCCGTTCAGTTCCGTGTACCCGCGGTTACCTCACATAGCATGTATACAGCGTTTAATTTATACATTTTACATTATTTTGTATTGTGCCATATCAAAAATTCCACCGTACTTTTTAAAACCCATTTCCAAACACAACCTTCACTCTCTCCCCTTTCACCACCCTTAGCAAATCACCAGTCCACCACCACCACACACCACCTTACATGCTGCCATCACCACCACTATTCACCTCTCGTCACAACATGAATTAAAGAAGGAAAGAGTACTTATATTAAATCATCTCCCCAATATAATTTACCGGGAAACCTTCCCCAGATGTCCGCGCCCGCCTCAAATAACACTTTTATCGCATAATAAAACCGTACAAAAAGTAACTCTTTACATTTTATGAGAATAAAAATGGTTAGCACCAAACCCTTCATAATTTTTATAGGAAGACAAATTGCGGAATTTCTTGAGAATAAAAAAGGAAACGTTCATATACAAGATCCAGAAATAAGAGAAATACAATAAAAAAACACAAAACCCAATAAAATTTTGGTGGGTGTTTTGTTCTTTGTTGTGTTTATTATAGTAGTGTGTTTATTTGTGGTTTGTATTCGGTGAAGTATTGATGCCGGATAGTGCGCGGTTTTCTATGGGATGTCGTTATGTGTTGATGGTTGTGATGGGTTTTGGTTATTGTTGAAATGAATAGGTGGTAACTAAAAAATTGGTGCTGAGTGTGGATGTGTTTTGGACAACATCATTTGAGTGGTGGTGGGGAATAGGTTAGACCCAACAGCAGTCAATCAGACATCGTTTTTTCACTATTGTGTATATTTTATAATAATATATAAATATCACAATTATTAAATGTTTTGAAAAAAGAAGTATGTTTAGAGAAGAAAGGTTGAAAGAAGTGATAGGGGTTAGGGAAAGAAAGGGGTGTTTGATTTTTGGTGTTTGTTTTGTTCATTATTTGAAGATAATAAAACATAAAAAAAAGATGGAATTATGATGTGTATGTAACCTGCTTCACCTTGAAATCAAACAGGTTTGCAGGTCATCGAGTAAACACAAAGACCAATTCAAAAGTTGGCTACATGGGATTTGCATAAAAAAATAGTAGGCTACATTAAAAACCACAATCAAGTGACAAGTTAGATACATTTTCAGACAATTATCCCTATATTAAATATATAGTATTATAAAACTGGTTCGGTTCGGTTCGATTTTTACGGTTCGGTTTTTGGACGAAAACCGAAACCGAACTGAATTTTTTCGGTTTCTGAAAAGGTAAAAAACCAAACCATCGGTTTCTAGTTTCGGTCAATTTTTTCGGTTTGATTTCGGTTTTTTCGGTTTTTCCTGCTCACCCCTACTTCTTACCATCTTTACCCGTAGTAATTACCACATTTCTCATCATTTACATATAACTCACTTAAACGCAAATATACGTGACAATGCTACACTTTTTTTTCATCCACCACCGAATGATATTAATTTGGTTACTTTCGTGTGAAATGTGATCGAGTGCGTGTATTGGTGACCACTCGTGGTCTTGTTAACCACCAGTATCTCTTCGTTAACATATTTAACTTTAAAAATAGAATAAAAGAACTTCTAGAGTTGGTAGGAAGTCAAGCACTCAATAAACCAGAAGAACGTATGCGGAAGGTGATTATATTTTTGTCAAAGTAATGAATTAGGTGTGAACTCCATATCCCACGTATCAAAACAATTTTAAAAAAACGTTCCAGAAGAACCAAAGGGCACCCAAAAGTTGACAATATTCTAACATCAACCTCTATATATACAGCACACCTAATATGCAACATTCATAATTCATTACATTTTC